>SNQN01002984.1:24696-66438 GCA_008642245.1 Bassia scoparia
CATCTTAGTAGATTAAATTGCATCTAAATTGGAAATTGTAGGGTAATTTGCTTCAAATAAAAACTAAGGTGCTACATTGCACAATTGGTGCAAGTTAGGGGGTTGATTTGCTACTTTGGGCAAATGAAATTTATCACATACTTTCTTACATCTCATCCATTGATACGTTACAATATAGTCAATATTGCATGTCACCCACATCAAAACACTATTTTGACATGTTTGATGTACATACGTTAATCTAATGAATTTCAGACATTCCAATATTCCATAATTTATTAACAATACTATAGTGGAGTATAATGAGAGTGTGAAATATATGATTCTTTTTTTTTTTTTTGGTAGGAAGTGAAATATATGATTCGAAACTACATTTTCCTCAACTTATTATTCCAAGTTCCAACTAGGGTGTCAAATCGAATAGTCGGTATAGTTTTGGGTTAATCCAAACATATTGAGTTTATTTCGGTTTAGGCTTTAGTGGGTTGTTTTGACCGAACAATCCAATTCAGTTTAGTTCGGCCCAATTTCAATGACAGGCTAAATAGTTTACTTTTTTTTTAAGAGCAGTTTAGTTTGGTCTCACGACGTTAATAGTGGGGACGAAATAGTTCCGTCCGAAAGTGCTCCGGGCTATTTGAGTAAACGCCCACAAATGGTTTGTGTTGGAGCTGTTCGATTGATTTATTAATATATTAAGTATCTTATTTACTTAATATCTTGTAGGTTATGTATTTCAACTTATTCTTATGAAAATTAGAAGCATAAGGTAGACTCATTATCTGATAAGATGTTTAATTTTAATATTAAAGTTATACAAGTTGTTGGGTGTTTTCAGGTTAATGTTGTTTTAGAACTATATATTTAATATTAGACAAAATTGGAATTGCAAGTGATTACAAAATTAGATTAATATGGTTCAAATAGTTTGAGTTGATTTTTGGTCAACTTATTACTTACTCCTCCGTTTCTTATTAATTGCACCGGTTATCCTATTACGGAAATTTCATCTTAATTGCCGCCACTTTACTTTATAACTACTTTTGGTATCTTTTTGGGGATGAATTGACCTTTATACCCTGTACAAATTTTGTAATTACCTCTAACACTACACACCATGTGGGGCCCCCATCAACACACCTCCCCTTCAACACAACCTAATTACTCCATCAAAAAATTACCTCGGAATCCGCAAAGGCAAAGGGTGCAATTAATAAGAAACGGAGGAAGTATTTAATTTGCTCTTTTAATTACAGTTAGTAGAAATATGCACTATTTTGATGGATCAAAATTCACAATCAAATATGGATGAAAACTTGAAACCCAAAAACAATAGCTTGAGCATATGAAATTGATATTAATGATTCTAAAATAATGTTTCATAATAAACCTATTTGATATATACTTTCTCGCGTATCTTTTTAATTGTACAGACCAAAATTTCACGTATTTCAATATTGAATTTTAACACAATGTAAACGACGCAATTAATCAAAATAATTTTAACACAATTAGTTAATAATATCATTCTTTCATTTGTAAAATTATTTTTATATCTTACTTGTTTTACATTTTTTAAATTTCAACTCGAAATGCGTGAATTTTGATTTGTATCGCAATTAAAACGATACGGAGAAAGTGATGATGATATGAATTCTCTCCGTTTCAGATAGTTGTGATAAATACTTTTTTTTTTTTCAAAAACAGTGGATATTTGTTATCCTTCTTAGCTATCATTCAAATAATACACGAATTGGTTCCCCATCGGCGGGCCCGAAGAGGAAAAGCTTGTAATTAACACTTAAGTTGTATATGTCTAAAAGACAATGCATATTGGTTAATTAACTATAGCAATAGGATCGATTGAGTATAACTTTTAACTAGGCTCCTCTTATTTTTTTACATATTGCACGCTTGAAGTGTGCATAATAGTACTAGTATGTGAATCCATCAAATTCTTTCACTCATATCCTTTTCTTGACAAAAATTTAATTATTGAGTAACAAAGATTTTACTTGTGGTTAGTCATGAGTTTCATTACTTTCATTTTGATTGATACTTTTAAAATCAGTTTTTACTTTCTTTCATGAAATTCAATGATTAGGTTAATGAAATTGACGTTGTTGTAGCAAATTAACCTCGTACTCTTATCAATTGTCAAGGATCACCTTAAGTTTAATTAGTGCAAATCAACCCTAAGATTAAAACTAGGTGCATTCACAATTAATAATAAACTATTTTTATTAAATAGTTATTTTTTTTTATATTAAATTGAAAAATAGTTTAATTGCATGTATTTGAATTATCAAATATTTTTTGGATTTATTTTTGCAATAAATAAGGAATAGATCTTATTATATAACTGAAGGGGGGAGAAAATTGTGTTCCCCTCCAAAAAATACAATGCTCTAGCCTTAATGAAATTAAATGTTCTTTTTAAAATAAAAAAAAATTTAAAATTAAAGACTGGTAAACTAAGAGAGAAATTTGTGAAAATATTTAATTGGAGATGGAATTATGATTCTCATTTCATAGAATAACAGCTTATATACAATGTACAATCAGTAACTTGAAGCAGAAGCTTAAACAACTCATAACACAAAACTTTGTAGTTTGTTAGAGAATTTCCATCACAATAGTATGTGCTAATAATAACTCATTAGGGTTAAACACCCCCCTTCAAGCTGGACTTGTAGTTGAACCAAAGGTAAGCCTGTCCATCCATGCAAAGGGAGGTTGAGAAACAAGGCCAAGCTTGGCAATCAGAAAACCTATGTGATCAGTGCCCAAAGGTTTAGTCATAATGTCAGGAAGCATAAAGAGAAGAACGAATTGTGAGCAGTGTTTCTGAACCTCTGTTGTACATTCTCCCTACTAATGAACATCACAGCCTTAGCATTTCATTTTGATAAAATGTTTGTTTTCTCATGATAGCAAGGATTTTCTGCAATATGTTTGAAGCAGAAACATTGTCACATACAAAGTAATAGGAGTTGGAAACTTGTATGCCAAATCAGACAAATAAGTCCTTCAGCCAGTCATTCACTAGTAGTGTAACTCATACTCCTGTACTCAGCTTACTGGAACTCTTGGAACAACTTTTTGTTTCTTTTGTTTTCCAAGGAGATTATAGATTGCCTAAGAAAACACGAGTACCATTGAAGATCTTCCTAGAAATCACAAGCCCCCAATAGATCACTATAGCGCTTGAGAAACAAAAGCATTGGAAGCAGAATAAAATAGCCAAGATTGAGACTGCCTTCAAAATATCTCAAGACATGACAGCTGCAGAAACATGAAGTAGTTAGGACAACTTAGAAACTGACTCAATGATGGCGTGACATAAGAAATGTCAGGTATAGTTAAATTCAAATTACATAACTTCCCAACAATCTTTCTGAAGGGTCAGGATCAGACATCAATTCACCCATGCTGAGCGTGATTCAATTTAGTCCTTAGGAAAGGGAAATGTAAGTCATGCCTTGACTAATTGCTCATATTGTGACCTGATAGCATATATCCAAAATATATTTTCTTTGATTTAAGCAAATGCCTGCAGAATTCTGGAGACCTCAAGCCCAAGAAATTATTTGAGAACCAAAATCTTTTTAAAAGTGAAAGCATGAATGCAAGAAGATTCTTGGATGATCATATGAGCACATATTGACCAGTAGACCGCAAAAGATCATCCACATATGCAACAAGCAGGTGAATAATCCGATTCCTATTTCTAACAAACAAGGAGTAATCTTGAGTGGATTGAGTAAAACCTGCTTGCCCAACAAGAATTTTTGTAAGCTCAACATTCCACTGCTTTGAAGCCTGCCGTCAAACGCATATAATGATTTCCTTAACTTGCAGACAAACCAGAACCTTTAACATACCCTGGAGGTGGTTTATATAAATGTCTTCATCCAGAAAACCATGTAAGAATGCATATTAAGTATCCAATTGTTGCAAATGCCCAAATTCTTAGGCAGCTGCCAAAGCCATAAGCCACTCTGACTGTAGAAAATTCGGCAACAGACTAAAGTATGTTTTGAAGTCCTTCGCCTTCAATTTGTTTCATCACTCTGGCTACTAATCGAGCTTTTCTCTCTAACAGTGCATCAGCCTGAATTTAGTCTTTAATACAACCATTCTAGATCCTATAGGTGAACATTAGAGTGCAAAGGGACCAAATCCCAAGTTGAGTCTTTTCCAAGGCCTCAATTTTCCCTTAGCCATAGCATCATTCCATTAGGAAAGTCTTAGCTTGATATTAAGATAAGGTTCAGGAAAGGATAAAGACATTAGACAGGCTTGAAGACCAAGATTCACAAGAAAGGAAAGAGAGGTTCCTTGAAACATTAAAGGAGGCAGAGAAACATCTGCTGAGATTGAATGTGGTTGGTACGAGCCAGTAGAATAACAAATCATTATATTTGGAAGGAAACTTTTAACAGCTCTTTAGTAAAGACATCCTAGGAGGAATAGGAGAAATGTTGTGGTGAATCAATAGAAGGAGAAATAGAAAGAAGAGGAAGAAGTAGGAGAAGAAGTTGAAGAAGAAACAAGAATCAAACTAAAGAGGAAAGGTAAATTTGTATTTAGGCAGACAAATGTGAAGGAGAAGGAGTTTGTGAGAAGGAGAAATAGAAGAAGCAGGAATGGTAGAAGGAAGATTTGAAAACTGATCAAAAGCATGAGCATACAAGATTAGGAGAAGACAACTGAGGTTGAGGAAATAAGAATTAGAGTAGACTGAGAAGAAGAAGAAAGAAAGGAAAATCAGTTCTCAACACAAATGCACATCTCTGCTTAAAAGAATTTTGTGTGTGTCCAAAGAATATAGCTTATAGGCCTTTCTGCCTGAGGATAACCAAGAAAAATACATCTTTGAGCTTTTGGGGAAAATTTAATTCCTTTGGATGTAAAAGAGGATAACACAAACAGCCCCATGACTCTCAAATGGTCATAATTTGGTTTATTGGCCATATAATTCTCATAAGGTTGTGCCAACAAGGTAACTTTGTAGCATGAGATTTATGCAGGTATAGTTTGCTGTAAGGAAATACATTCACCCCAAACTTTATTATGGCAAACCAGAAGTGAAACCTTAAAAGGCTTTAAGCAGGTTTCAAGCAAAGCCTATTTGTTTTCTTCACACTACCATTTTGTTGAGATACCAGGTATACTTCTCATGAATGAACAATCCCTTGAGAAGAAAACAAATTGAACAGTGTTCTTTGAACAATTCAGTGCCATTATCACTCTGATTGTTCTATAGAAGTTTGGAAATTGTGTCTTCACATTATGAAAGAAAATTTGAAATCACAGAAGGATTTGAGTTCTTATATGCACAAGTATGTCCAAGTTGCCCCTAGTATAATCATCTAGGATGGTGAGAAAATAGTGTGCACGCAGACAAAGCAGGAGTTCTATATTTGCCCATAAATCCATATCACCATTGAAAGGAAATTGAGACCAAAGAATTGAAACAGGAAAAGGAACTTTATGATGCTTTGCTAAAACAAACCTGGCAATTTTGGATCACAATCCTTATTTACGATCATCAATGAACTTTAGGTGTTTGCAACTTGCCCTATAGAAGCATTGACCTAATCTAGCATGAAATCAAAGAACAACTAGGCTTAGTATAACAACATTATTGCAAAAGAAACTGAAGAATTTTGGACAAGAATTGACTGAAAAGTATGTAAAGATTCATAGACTTCATCTCAGCAGTGCCCTTAGCTCCTTACTGATATGGTCCTGAAATTTACAACAGGAATGTCATGCAATATATACATCAATGAGATTAGAAGGCAAGTTTACTGGACAGATTAGAAGATTATTTGTGAATTCAGGAACATAAAGAAATCAAGAAGAATGATGTGCTTATTCCAAGGAAATACGTTTCCAGCAGTTTGATTGAAGCAAGATACACTTAGAACCATCAGGCAAAGTGATTCTAACAGAGAATTTTCAATATATGCAATAAGAAATAAGCATACATAGTGACATATGATCAGTTGCCTCCAGTATTCAATTATATCAACAAGAAACAGGCAAAGGCTTAGAAGTAGATTTAATATGAGAATCATAGATTACTGCAAAAGCTGAACACCAGAGATAAAAGGATAGATTGCAAGGAGCAGAATTAGAAAGAGGTGATGCATAAATCGTTCAGAACTTCTGATCATACCTGCATTAACAAAGTGGTATCAGCTTCTTAGCACTTGAAGAGAACAATTTGAGCAATGAGAAGTAGGAGCAGGCCCAGAAGCACCAGGAGCAGAAGAAACATTGACATTGAAGCACTCTTCAGAGAGTTTTATTCTTTCTGGTTTTGAAACACTCAGGATAACCAACAAGTTTCCAACAATGATCAATAGTGTTGACTTTCCTTTTGCAGTGATCACATAAAATCAGCCTTAGACTTCTGCTTGAATTCCTTTCTTGAAAGGTTGAGAGAAAACGAGAAACAATTTTGACAGAAGAAAGCAGAGCATTAAAAGCACCTTGATCAAACAGAGTAACAGAATCATTTATTCTTGTTCTGATTTGCTCAACTTGAAGAAGAGTATGATATGCTTATTGACTTGAAGGAAGATATCCTGGAGAAGTAGGTTTGTTTTTCACCTGATCGGAAGGCACGATTTTTGAGTCCATGAAAGAACGTGCATAAGCTGTATTCGTCTGCTGCACCTCATGAAACTTCTTAAGGCAAACCGCAGTACATTTAAGGATCATTACCAAAGAACACTCAGGAAATCCATCAATCATCTGGACATATCATGCCATAACCCTTCATTGAATAAAATATTCAGTAATAGAAGCTTCACCTTGTTGCCAACGAGCTTAATTTTGGGTTGATGAATCGCAAAAATACGAGTGAGCATTGTACGACCAAATGCGTTGTCAGTCTAATCTCTACTCCTATAATTGAAGTGAAGATTCAGCAAACTGAAAAGACTCAGCAATGGAACTCTCCATGGTAATTATGAAGCCAAGAGAGCACCATTGAATTACTACGAGCCACTTTTGATAATCGAGGCCAAAACATCAGGTGCAGGAAGACTACCAGTCACGAAACAAATTTATTGCAGCAATCAACGCACCTTCACAGTTCTGCTCCAATTAACAGAAGTTAAGCCATTAAAAAGATGCTGAGACAATTGTAAGACCAGGATGATCACTATGAGATATAGAAATAAGGATCCTCATATTGGCTGAGTGTTTGAGGTGTAGAACGACGATCATTCTTGATCCGGGAGCTCAGCCCATTGTAAGAAAAACAGAGTACGAGATAGAAGAGATGAAATTCCGAAGAAAACAACGAAAAATCAAGAAAGAAAACAAGATATCAAGAATTTGAAGAAGAATGAGAAGAAGAAATGAAGAAAAAGATGAAATTTGAAGAAGAATTGAATGAGAGGAAGAGAAGAACGAAGAACAAAAATTCTGGAATCTCTGATACCATGTAACTAAGAGAGAAATTGTGAAAATATTAATTTGAGAATGAATTATGGATTCTCATTCAATAGAATACAGCTTATATACAATGTACAATCGAGTAACTTGAAGCAGAGCTTATAACAACTCAATAACAAACTTATTGTGTTTGTTAAGATATTTCCATCACAAATAGGATATGTGCTAATAATAACTCATAGGTTAACAAAGACTCATTCATATTTATGCAATTTTCTATTCTTGCCATATATATGAAGATTGAAATAAAATTTGAAATTTCAATTAAAATTTCATTGAATTTGAATTATTGTTTTATACTAGACATGATAGAAATACATTGTGCTATGAAAAATTGTAGTAAAATTAGTTGAAAATGTAACTTATTAATAGAGGAAAACGAAAAATTAACATGAATTTTGCTAAATCTTAATATTTTAACATAACTATAGGTTGATTATTTTTAGTATTGTTAGAGTATATAACATATTCCTGGGCCTCAACCAAAAGCTTAAGATGACCCTGTAATATGGTATCAGAGCGCAACTGACATAGAGGTCATGAGTTTCGATTCTCTTCCCCAACCTTTCAAGTGGAATTAATTCGCGCCAGGTTTGAGGGGCATGTGTGCATCCACATTTCAAGCCCAAAAGGCCTTTCATGTGAGGGGAGTGTTAGAGTATATAACATATTCCTGGACCTCAACCATCAGCTTAAGCTTTGGTTGAGATGAACCTGTAACAAGTATCGTACTCTCTATTATAGTATTATGTTAATCAAACTTTCTACTTTATCAAAACTAACACAATTTTTTCCACTTTATTTAGGCACAAGTTTTCATCCGTTTTATACATCTCACTTTTAATAATATATTTGAAATTTTGTTACAAACAACTACAAACACAACATTGATTTAAAATCTAAATAATCAATAAATTTAAATTTAGTACTAATGTTTGTAACGCGAACAACTAACATATTGACCAATAACTAATGATGTTTTAAATATGTTAGTTTGACATGCACGCATAGCGTTCAAAAAACACTAGTAGTTTTATATATCAGCACTCTCCTCATATGTGAGTCCATGTCTTAATTTCCTAATTACAAACCTAACAATTCTCGCCCAGTTCTTCTCACAAGAGAGGAACAATTATGAAGTGCAATATTGTAATGGTACTTAACAATTTGTTTTTGATGAAGCAAGTACTCCAATAGGACTATCATCGCTCTGAAGTGGTGTTTTGTTCTCAAGCGAAGGGAGTGTGCTGAGACTTGAGTAAATATAGAGAGAATTATATACTAAAATATAGTTTGGTAGGTTGCACTGTATATTATATCAATGGTATCATCTCTATTAGATAAGGAAAGAGGGTGATTGCGGTTGCCGAACGGTGTCAATTGAATTATATTTTTACTCCTTCCCTTAATAAGTAACACCTAACCCATACACTTCAAAATAACTAACACTTAAGTAAAATCTCATGCGCATAAATATTATTGACAAGAAATAAACTTAATTAGAACAGAAAAAAGGCAAATCATAATTGAATGTAAACTTAGAAGCAATCACAATTTACAGCAATAATCACGTATTCTTTCAAATGTTTACAACCTGAAATATGTGTTAATGTAAAAAAATTCACGAAAAGAACTCATTCACATATACATTTCTTACAAACAATAATTCACAATCACTAATTTTTATTTAATAACTTTGTTTGATTCAACTTGTAAGCAACATTATTTTATTATGTCAAACTAACAATAAGTTCATAGTTTGTAAGTATGAAAAAAAACCACACGCTGATCATATGTATAAATGATAAATAATATATGATAGAACTTCACCCGATTTGTATATGATAAGACTCACCTTTGGCTAGAGCCCTAGATCCAAGTCTAAGCCCTTTGAAGTTTATCTTTTTTCTGGTAGACACTTGAAGTTTATCAAATGGTTGTAATTAATTAATGATAAAAAAAATTAACAAGATTATAATCCTTAACTAATTAGATGTAGCTCTATAAAAAAGGGATATGAGAGTACAATCTCGAAAGTTACAAGAGTATGATATCACTCTCAAAAACATATTGGATCAAATACACAGAGATCTATAGTAGTAAATACCCGAAGGAGTCGGTAACCTCACAAGATGGTACTCTATATGAACAAGTAAATGTGTGTATGGTACTCTTTGGTACTAATTGATATTATAGGCTAGATGAGGTATATATTTATTCTACTAATAAAGGAGACCAAACTAAGTAATTGGATGTCCACCACATGACAACTAATTGTGAGTTTGTGACATACCCTTGTGACATCTTTTGTGACATTCATAAGTATTAACCTTGAAGGCCAAAGGTTTTCAATATTTTAGGCCTTTAATACTTAAGGATTAAGAATATGATAAGTTTTGAAGAGCAAGAATACAATATTGTTAATTTTTTTCCGAGACTTTTAGAGTAAATTTGAACAATTAATACTAAATTTGTGACACAAAGTCAACACATTGCAACTTGCAAGAGAGTTAAGAGGAGGGGACCGAGTTTAGTTTTAGTGGGATTAAATTAGGTTGCGGCAACAATCAACCTTCATAGGGGGAAAAGGTTGAACTAGTAAGGTCGTTGAACTTATTAATTAGATTTTGGTCCATGATGACAAGTGATTAATGATTATGTTGGAGACTTGGAGGTTTGTGTGGGGAAGAACATACATTCAATTTAACTTAATTAGTGCTTATTGCTTGGTGAAACTTGTTTACTAGCTACATAATGCTTTGGTTGCTTTGTCATGTCAACTTGCATTGTCATCATGACTCATGAGTTACCTCTTGGTCAACTTATTAACTTACTCCTCCGTTTCTTATTAATTGCACCGGTTTATTAGGAAATTTCACTTAATTGCGCAACTTTACTTTTATACTACTTTATGGTATTTTTTTGGGATGAAATTGACCTTTATACCCTTAAAATTTTGTAATTAACCTTAACACTACACCATGTGGTGGCCACCCACACACCTACACTTCAACACACTAATTATCCATAAAAATTACCTTCGGAATCGCAAAAGGCAAGTGGTGCAATTAAAGAACGGAGGAGTATTTAATTTGCTCTTATTAATTACCAGTAGTAGAATGTAGCATATTATTGATGGATCAAAATTACAATCAATATGGATGAAAACTTGAACCCAAAAACAATACTTGAGCATATGAAATTGATTATATGATTCTAAAATAATGTTGTACATAATAAACTATTTGATTATACTTTCTCGTATCTTTTTTAAATTGTAAAGCCAAATTTCACGTATTTCATATAGATTTAACAATGTAAACGAGCAATTAATCAAAATAATTTTAACCAATTAGTTTATTCATTCTTATTTGTAAAATTATTTTTATAATTTACTTGTTTAATTTTAAATTTCAACCTGAAATGGTGAAATTTATTTTGCAATTAAAAGAACGGAGAAGTGATGAATATATGAATTCCTCCGTTTTCAATAGTTGTGAAAATACTTATTTTTTTTTTGCAAAACATGGAATACATTTGTTATCCTCATTAGCTATCATTCAAATAATACAACGAATTGTTCCCATCGGCGGGCCGAAGAGGAAAGCTGTAATTACACTTAGTTTATATGTCTAAAGACATGCATTTGGTTAATTAACTAAGCAATGGATCGATTGAAGTTACTTTTAACTAGCTCCTCTTACTTTTTTTACATATTGCACGCGTTGAAGGTGTGATAATAGTATAGTATGTGAATCATCAAATTCTTTACTCATATCTTTTTACAAAAAATTTAATATTGAGTACAAAGATTTTATTGTGTGTAGTATGAGTTTCAAACTTTCATTTTGATTTGATTTTTAATCAGTTTTATACTTTTTCTTCATGAAATCAAGTGCTTAGGTTTAATGAAATTGTACGTTGTCTGTAGCAATTAACCTCGTGATCTTATAATTGTCAGTCACCCTTTAAGTTTAATTAGTGAATCAAACCCACTAAGATTAAAATAGGTGCATTCTACCAAATTAATAATAAATATTTTTAAAATAGTTATTTTTTTTTTATATTAAATTGACAAAAGTATTTATTGCATGTATTTGAATTTAAATTTTTTGGATTGTATTTTTGCATAAATAGTGAAATAGATCTCTATTAATAAACTGAAGGGGGGGAGAAAATTGTGTTCCCTCCAAAAAAATACAATTCTACCCTTAATGAAATTAAATGTCTTTTTAATAATAAAATAAAATTAAAATTAAGACTGTAAACTAGAGAGAAATTTTGAAAATATTTAAGTTTGGAAATGAATTATGATTCTCATTCAATAGAATACAGTTATATTACAAATGTACAATCAGTAACTTGAAGCAGAAGCTTAAACAAACTCAATAACAAAACTTTGTTGTATTGTTAGAGATATTCTCATCAAATAGATATGTGCTAAAATAACTCCATAGGGTTAACAGCCCCACCTTCAAGCTGGACTCTGTAGTTGAACAAAGGTAGCCTGTCCATCCTGCAAGGGAGGTTGAGAAACAGGCAGCTTGGCAATCGAAACTATGTGATCAGATGCCAAAGGTTAGTCTAATGTGGCAAGATAAGAGTAAGAGATTGTGTAGCAAGTGTTTCTGAACCCTGATTGGGTAATTCTCCTACATAATGAACATCCAGCTTAGCATTTCTTCTTTGATAAAATGGTTTGTTTTCTCATGTAGCAAGGATTTCTGCAATATGTTTGAAGCAGAACATTGTCACATACAAGTAAATGGAGTTGGAAACTTGGTATGGCCAAATCACCAATAAGCCTTCAAGCCAAGTCATTCACTAGTAGATGTAACTCATACTACCTGTACTCGCTTATTGGAACTCATTGGAAACAACTTTTTGTTTCTTTGTTTTCCAGGAGATTAAGATTGCCTAAGAACACGAGTACATTGAAGATCATTCTAGAAATTAAAGCCCCCAATAGCATCACTATAAGCCTTGAGGAAAAAGTCATTATGGAAGCAGAATAAAATAGACCAAGATTGGACTGCTTTCAATATCTCAAGACATGAACAGTGCAGAAAATGAGTTAGTTTAGGAGCACTTAGAATGCTCAAGTGATGGTGCATAAGAAGAATGTCAGGTTAGTTAATTCAAATACATAATTCCCAAAATCTTTTGAAGGTTCAGGATCAGACATCAATACCATGTGAGGTGATTCATTTAACGCCTTAGGAAAGGGAAATGTAAGCATCCTTGACAATTGCTCATAGTTTGTGACCTGATGCATATATCCAAAATATATTTTCTTTGATTTAAGCATAATGCTGCAACTTCTGGAGGACTCAATGCCCAAGAAATTATTTGTGAAGGAACCCAAATCTTATAAAAGTAAAGCATGAATGTAGAAGAGTCTTGGATGATCATATGAGCACTATTATATGCCAGTACCAAAAGATCATCACATTGCAACACAGCAGGGAAATACATCCGATTTCTATTTCTAACAAACAAGGAGTAAATCTTGAGTGGATTGAGTAAAACCCTGCTGCCAAGCAAGAATTTTGTAAGCTCATCATTCCACTGTTTTGAGCTGCTGCAAAGCATATAATGATTTCCTAACTTGCAGACAAACCAGAACCTTTTAACATACTCCTGGAGGTGGTTCATATAAATGTCTTTATCCAGAAAACCATGTAGAATGCATTATTAATTCCAATTGTTGCAAATCCCAATTCTTAGAGCTGCCAATAGCCAATAAGACCTTGATGTAGAAAATTCGGCAAACAGACTAAAAGTATGTTTGAAGTCTTCCTTCAATTTGTTGTATCACTCTGGCTACATAATCGAGCTTTACTTTCTCTACAGTGCCATCAGGCCTGAATTTAGTTATTAAACCATTTAGATCCTATAGGTTTGAACATTAGAGTTCAAAGCGGACACAAATCAAGTCTGATTCTTTTCCAAGGCCTCAATTCCTTAGCCATAGCATATTCCATTCAGGAAAGTCTTAGCTTGATTATAAGATAAGGTTCAGGAAAGTGATAAGAATAGACAGGCTTGAGAGAAAGATTCATCAAGAAAGGAAGAGCAGGTTCTTGAAACATTAAAGGAGGCAGAAAACATTGCTGAGATTGAATTGTGTTGTAGGGCAGTAGAAATAACAAATCATTATATTTGGAAGGAAACTTTTAAAGCTCTTGTTAGACATCCTAGGAGGAATAGGAGAGAAATTTGTGGTGATCAATAGAAGGAGAAATAGAAGAAGAGGAAGAAGTAGGAGAAGAAGTTGATAGAAGAAAACAAGAATCAGAAGACTAAAGAAGGAAAGGTAATTTGTTTAGGAGACAAATGTGAAAGGAGAAGGAGTTTTGTGAGGAAGGAGAAATAGAAGAGCAGGAATGGTTAGAAGGGAAGATTTGAGAAACTGATCAAAAGCATGAGCGATAATAGATTATTAGAGACAACTGAGGTTGAGGATAGATTAGAAGATGACTGAGAAGAAGAAGAAAGAAATGGAAAATCAGTTCTCACAAAATGCACATCATCTGCTTAAAAGAATTCTTGTGTGGTCAAAGAATATAGCTTATAGCCTTTCTGATGGAGGATAACAAGAAAACATTTTGAGCTTTTGGGGAAAATTTAATCCTTTGGATGGTAAAAGAGGATAACAAACAGCCATGATCTCAATGGTTTAATTTGGTTATTGCCATATATTTCTCATAAGGTTGTAAGCCAAACAGGTATTTGTAGGCATGATGATTTATGAGGAAGTTCTGTAAGAACATTCCACCAACTTTATTTGGCAAACCAGAAGTGAACTTAAAAAGCTTTAAGCAGGTTTCAAAGCAAATGCCTATGTTTTCTCTCACCTACCATTTTGTGAGATAAGGTTATACTTTCATGAATGACAATCCTTGGAAGAAAAAAATTGGAACAGTGTCTCCTGACAATTTCAGTGCCATTATCACTCTGATTGTTAATAAGAAGTTTGGAAATTGTGTCTTCACATATGAAAGAAAATTTAAATCCAGAAGGAATTTGAGTCTTATATGCACAATATGTCAAGTTGCTAGGTTATAATCATTAGGATGTGAGAAATAGTGTGCACCAGACAAGCAAGGAGTTCTATATTTGCCCCATAAATCCATATGCACCATTGAAAGGAAATGAGACAAAGAATTGAAACAGGAAAAGGAACTTTATGATGCTTTGCCTAAAAAACAGCTGCAATTTTGGATCACATCCTTATTTACGATCATCAATGAACTTAGGTGTTTGCAACTTGCTATTAGAAGCATTGACCTAATTAGCATGAATCAAAGAAACTAGGCTTAGTATAAACATTATTGCAAAAGAAACTGAAGAATTTGGACAGAATTGACTGAAAAGTATGTAAAGATTCATAGACTCTCTCAGCAGTGCCCTTAAGGCTCCTTATTCTGTTTGGTCTGAATTTACAACAGGAATTGTCATCAATAATACATCAAATGAGAATTAGAAGCAAGTTTACTGACAGATTAGAAGATTATTTGTGAAATTCAGGAACATAAAGAAATAGAAGAAATGATGCTTATTCCAAGGAAATAGTTTCACAGCAGGGTTGATTGAGCAAGATACACTTAGAACCATCAGCAAAGTGATTCTAACAGAGAATTTCAATATATGCATATGAAGAAAATAAGCATACATGAGTGAATGATCAGTTGCTCCAGTATCCATTATCCAATCAAAGAAACGGCAAAGGCTTAGAAGTAGATATAATATGAGAATCATAGAATTACTGCAAAGCTGAACACCAGAAGATAAAAGGATCAGATTGCAAGAGCAGATTAGAAGAGGGAATGCATAACTGTCATGAACATTCTTGTATAGTACTGATTTAACAACAGTAGGATATCCTTAGGCATTGAAGAGACAACTTTGAGCATGAGAAGTAGGAGCAGGCCCTAGAACCAGGATGCAGAAGAAACATTGACAATTGAAGAATCTTAGCAGAGTTTTTATTCTTCTGGTTTTGAAACATCGGAATAACCAAAAGTTTTCAACAATGATCAAATAGCTGTTGCCTTTCCTTTTTGCAGTGATCACATAACAAATAGCCTTAGATTCTTTGATTCCTTCTTGAAAGGTTGAGAGAAAACAGAAACAATTTGACAGAAGAAAGCAGACAGCATTAAAGCACTTGAATCAAAGAAGTAACAGATCATTATTCTTGTTCTGATTGCTAAACTTGAAGAGAGTATGATATGCTTTATTGATGAAGGAAGAGTATCCTGAGAGAGTAGGTTTGTTTTTCACGCTGATGGGAAGGCCGATTTGAGTCATGAAAGAACTGCCATAAGCTTATTCGTTGCTGACGCCTCATAGAAACTTCTTAGCAAACCGCAAGTCATTTAAAGGTATATACCACAAGAACACTCAGGAAATCATAATCATACTGAGAGCTATCATGCCATAACCCTTTCATTCGAATAAATATTCTAATAGAGCTTCACTTGTGCCAACGACTTAATGTTATGATCCGATGCAAAAAATTACGAGGGATTGTACGACAAATGCGTTGTACAGTCTAATGCTATCTACTCCATAAATTGAAGTGAAGATTCAGCAAACTGAAAAGACTCAGCAATGGAACTCTCCATGGTAATTATGAAGCCAAGAGAGCACCATGTAATTATCTTAGAGCCACTTTTGATAATCACGAGGCCAAAACATCAAGTGCAGGAAGACTACCAGTCACGAAACAAATTTATTGCAGCAATCAACGCACCTTCACAGTTCTGCTCCAATTACAAAGATTAAGCGCATTAAAAAGATGCTGAGACAATTGAAGACCAGGATGATCACTATGAAGATAAGAAATAAGGATCCTCATATTGGCTGAGGTTGAGGTGTAGAACGACGATCATCTTGATCCGGGAGCTCAGCCCATTGTAAGAAAAACAGAGTACGAGATAGAAGAGATGAAATTCCGAAGAAAACAACGAAAAATCAAGAAAGAAAACAAGATATCAAGAATTTGAAGAAGAATGAGAAGAAGAAATGAAGAAAAAGATGAAATTTGAAGAAGAATTGAATGAGAGGAAGAGAAGAACGAAGAACAAAAATTCTGGAATCTCTGATACCATGTAACTAGAGAGAAATTGTGAAAATATTAATTTGGAGAATGAATTATGGATTCTCATTCAATAGAATACAGCTTATATACAATGTACAATCAGTAACTTGAAGCAGGAAGCTTATAACAAACTCAATAACAAACTTATTGTGTTTGTTAAGATATTTCCATCACAAATAGGATATGTGCTAATAATAACTCATAGGTTAACAAAGATTTATTTTATGCAATTTTCTAATTCTTGCCATATATATGAAGATTGAATATAAAATTTGAAATTTCAATTAAATGTTCATTGAATTTGAATTATTGTTTTATACTAAGACATGATAGAAATACATTGTGCTATGAAAAATTGTAGTAAAATTAGTTGAAAATGTAACTTAATTAATAGAGAGAAAACGAAAAATTAACATGAATTTTGCTAAATCTTAATATTTTAACATAACTATAGGTTGATTATTTTTAGTATTGTTAGAGTATATAACATATTCCTGGGCCTCAACCAAAAGCTTAGATGACCCTGTAATATGGTATCAGAGCACTGACTAGAGGTCATGAGTTCGATTCTCTTCCCCAACCTTTCAAGTGGAATTAATTCGCGCCAGTTTGAGGGGGGGCATGTGTTGCATCCACATTTCAAGCCCAAAAGGCTTTCATGTGAGGGGAGTGTTAGAGTATATAACATATTCCTGGACCTCAACCATCAGCTTAAGCTTTGGTTGAGATGAACCTGTAACAAGTATCGTATCTCTATTATAGTATTATGTTAATCAAACTTTCTACTTTATCAAAACTAACACAATTTTTTCCACTTTATTTAGGCACAAGTTTTCATCCGTTTTATACATCTCACTTTTAATAATATATTTGAAATTTTGTTACAAACAACTACAAACACAACATTGATTTAAAATCTAAATAATAATAATTTAAATTTAGTACTAATGTTTGTAACCGAACAACTAAATATTGACCAATAACTAATGATGTTTTAAATATGTTAGTTGACATCGCGCATAGCGTTCAAAAAACACTAGTAGTTTTTATATCAGCACTCTCCTCATATGTGAGTCATGTCTTAATTTCCTAATTACAAACCTAACAATTCTCGCCCAGTTCTTCTCACAAGAGAGGAACAATTATGAAGTGCAATATGTAATGGTACTTAACAATTTGTTTTTGATGAAGCAGTACTCCAATAGGACTATCATCGCTTGAAGTGGTGTTTTGTTCTCAAGCGAGGGAGTGTGCTGAGACTTGAGTAATATATAGAGAAATTATATACTAAAATATAGTTTGGTAGGTTGCACTGTATATTATATCAATGGTATCATCTCTATTAGATAAGGAAAGAGGGTGATTGCGGTTGCCGAACGGTGTCAATTGAATTATATTTTTACTCCTTCCTTCTTAAAAAGTAACACCTAACCCATACACTTCAAAATAACTAACACTTAAGTAAAATTATGCGCATAAAATATTATTGACAAGAAATAAACTTTAATTAGAACAGAAAAAGGCAAATCATAATTGATGTAAACTTAGAAGCAATCACAAGTTACAGCATAATCACGTATTCTTTCAAATGTTTACAACCTGAAATATGTGTTAATGTAAATAAAATTCACGAAAAGAACTCATTCACATATTACATTTCTTACAAACAATAATTCACAATCACTAATTTTTTATTTAATAACTTTGTTTGATTCAACTTGTAAGCAACATTATTTTATTATGTCAAACTAACAATAAGTTCATAGTTTGTAAGTATGAAAAAAAAACCACACGCATCATATGTATAAATGATAAATAATATATGATAGAACTTCACCCGATTTGTATATGATAAGACTCACCTTTGGCTAGAGCCCTAGATCCAAGTCTAAGCCCTTTGAAGTTATCTTTTTTCTGGTAACACTTGAAGTTTATCAAATGGTTGTAATTAATTAATGATAAAAAAAATTAACAAATTATAGATCCTTAACTAATTAGATTAGCTCTATGAAATTGAACATTACTTAAAAATAACCATTAGTAGATTAAATTGCATCTAAATTGGAAATTGTTGGGTAATTTGCTTCAATAAAAAACTAAGGTGCTACATGGCACAATTGGTGCAAGTTAGGGTTGATTTGCTACTTTGGGCAAATGATAATTATCACATACTTCTTACATTCTATCCATTATACGTTACAATATAGTCAATATTGCATGTCACCCACATCAAACACTATTTTGACATCAGTTGTTGTATTACATACGTTAACTAATGAATTTCAGACATTCCAATATTCATAATTATTAACAATACTATAGTGGAGTTAATGAGATGTGAAATATATGATTCTTTTTTTTTGTTTGTAGGAGTGAAATATATGATTTCAAACTACATTTTCCTTCAACTTATTATTCAAGTTCCAACTAGGGTGTCAATCGGAATATCGGTATATTTGGGTTAATCCAAACATATTGAGTTTATTTTCGGTTAGGCTTTAGTGGGTGTTTTGAGCCGAACCATCCATATTCAGTTTAGTTCGGCCCAATTCAAGACAGGCTAAATAGTTTACTTTTTTTTTAAGAGCAGTTTAGTTTGGTCTCACGACGTTAAATATGTGGGACGAAATAGTTCCGTCCGAAAGTGTCTCCCGGCTTATTGAGTAAACGCCCACAAAATTGGTTTGTTGGAGCTGTTCGATTGATTTATTAATATATTAAGTATTTATTTACTTAATATCTTTAGCTTATGTATTTCAACTTATTCTATGAAAATTAGAAGCATAAGTAGACTCATTATTGATAGATGTTTAATTTTAATATTAAAGTTTATACAAGTTGTTGGGTGTTTTCAGTTAATGTTGTTTTAGAACATATATTTTAATATTAGACAAATTGGGAATTGCAAAGTGATTACAAATTAGATTAATATGGTTCAAATATTTGAGTTGATTTAGTTCAAATTAATTATGTAATGTTGATAACAATTCAGCTACTCAGTTTAATTATATAACGAGGTTGGTAGCTTGACTACAATTCAGTTCATTTTAGGTTTGTTCAAATATTTATAGTATTAGGGTTTAGTTATGTCAACTTCAATTCAAAGTATTGGTTTAGTTTCAGTTCAATCCAGGTTAGTATTTTCAGGTTAAAACAATTAGGTCACTTTTAGTTCAGTTCAATTTTAGGTTACGTATCACTTTCCATTCAAGTTATTTCGATTCAGGTTGAAAACAATTCAGTAAATTAAACCCACGAGTTGCAACCCAAACTGACAAGTCTAGTTCCAACCATTCAAAAGGACCGCACCTATAAACCCTTCCTCTCTATTGTTCTTATTCTTTTTCTTATGCTGCTTTTATATCTTCTTTTGTTCATTGTAAATCCTACTCTATTATTAATCATCATGAAATTGATGAAGTAGTTTCTCAATATTTGAGTACACAATTGTAAGTTAGGGCCTGATAAAATTCACATTGATTGGTCAATCACATGGCTGACTTACATTAAATAACATTAGACTATCATTGAATTATAATAGACAACCTTTAAACTAACATAGACGGTCTTTGAATTACATAGACGCTCAATTAACCCTCGACATTTTCCATAGAAATTGTGCCCACCTCAATTTCTTTTACACTTTTTCCTACACTTTATTTAAGGGACCCCATTTTATACTACTTAATGAGTGATGGTCATATTATCCACACATGTGATATTTCTTTATACTTACTCGTAAGGTTAGGTTTTAGTAATAGTCAAAGAATGCAGTCTTTCGTCCCTTCTCACTCGTGAGTAGGGTTTGGCCGAGAGAGTTTTCTCTCTCGTTCTCTTGTCACAGTACTGTTCCACAAATCTCATGATTCTAAGGTTCTTTGTCTCACTTTGATTTTCTTTTTCTCTAAACCTTTTTCCATTGTCATCATCTCGTCTTCGCTTGTTCATTCTCTCACTTCTTGCTTCTTTCGTTGGACAGAGGGCGGCTCTGTGGCGACAAAGGGCCAAACCCTCCTTGTCGGCGAGTCACCCATCCTAGCCTCTTCAATAGGTTGTTGCGGTGCCTCCCCGACTTGTACGAATATATACATGTAATCACAAATCTGTTTCATGATTCTATGCATGCACTTCAGACGTGCATGGTTGACTAGTGTTTGGAACTTGGTGAATTCGTATTTCTTGGCTTAAAGGGTGGTCTCCGCCCTCCGGCGCTACAATTTCTTCAACGAAGGGTGGTCGATCGTTCTGAGTGTGTGTCCGTCGATTTGGATCGTGAACAGCAGCCTCTTGTTTGGTTGGTCGTTTTCTTAGCTAGGATTTTTATTTTTCTTTCCTTTTTATTTTTTGTTCTTGTATGGTTGATTATTAGTCGCTGTTTAGGGAAGATAAGTTAACTCAAAGGACTTGATCTATGGGTAGTTCTTTTTCCATGACCTATTTTACAACATTCTGGTGGTGAAGATCTTATTGAAAGATGCATTATTGATACGACTTTTTATCATTATTTAATATTATATTGTGATTGAGCGGTAAGTAGAAATAAGTTTATGGTGTTGTGTTATAGCTCTTGTTTCCGTTTTTTAAATAATCTTTTTTTAGTCATTGCTTGATGTAAATGTCGAGAAGGCCTTAATTGAATAAAATCATCTTTTCTCGTAAAAAAAGATGCAATCTTCTCTTATCGTCAAATACGCCCACGTTGAAGCCTTTCTCTTCCATGTTGATTTTAATTAATTCTGTCTTTAATAGCTAAGATTCAACCTCGCCAATCTTGTAATTATTCAACTGTTATTTCACTCTTTGCACATTTGAAATATTTGGATGTGCCACACAATATTTACTCTTTTAGCAWTGTCCTTGTCAATTGCTACTCCTACTTAGRCCATGTCGATTTCAGGTTTAATTTTCAATCCTTGGCAAAATCTTTACGCTTGGGTCGTATCAGCCTGATAGCAACGCAATGAGAGAGGAAGACAACAAAGAGAAGGAAAGAGAAAGAAAGAAATTTTTTAGATGATGAACAAATGTCAATAATTAAGGAGTTAATGTGATGATGAGGTGAAGTCATCGTGTTAACCTTGAAGTGGAGTAAGTGCGCGAGTGACAAGTCACATATATATACAAATGTTTTTCGGGTTTCGATTCTCTAGAGTTTTATGAGAACTATACACTGTAAAGTTGAATCTAAACCACACAATTTAAAATCAAAGTCTCACAATTAATGGGGTTGAGATAAAAGTGGGGAGAATTTTTTGGGGGAAAATAGGGGGGATTTTCAGGAGAGAATATATAAGCTATTCAAGGAACTCTAGTATACCTTGCAAAGTTATTTTAGAAATCTAAAGGATCCTAACACAGATTTTTCTTACATTGGTTATTTTTTCAAAAAAATTTAACATTGTGAAAAAGGTAGACAAAAGACTTCCTATGATTATTTAATTATGACCTAAATTGACCATTATCTCCACTTACCAGACTACAATTATCATGATCTATGGGAATTGGGAAACTTTAGACCTCTACTCTGTTAATTTAGCTCATCATCCGTACAAGGATTTGCCCTGTCTATATATATATGGTGCAACAGGCAGCATTGGCGCTTGTTCCTTTTTATGCAGCACTTTCATTTAATAGTTTGATAGTTTGATCAACAATTTAGGGGATGAAATTGAATCCTACTAGCTGCGATGTTAATAGAAAATTCRCATGCGAATCCCACGTTAAAATATATAGGTTTAATGGTCATCACTATTAAAAATGATTTTTTTATTCTGGGCCTACTTAGCCGTCTTTGTTTCGAAATGTGAAGTACGTAATAAAAAAACGAATGAATTGTATGTAGACTTCTACAATAATATATAAATTGTGCATTGACAAAACTAAGACTTCAAACGCCGCAATCAATTTTTTTAAAACAATAAAAGTATTCCCTAATATTTTAATTTTAGTACAATGTCTCGAATGCTTTAATTATATTAATTAAAAGAATAGGCGAATAATGTGTAACCCAATCCATAGTAAAAAGTAGTTTAAATACCAATGAAAACACCCTCATACATAAATAATTTTTGCCACCACTCACCATCCATGTGAAGTGGCCATTACATTATAMAAACACACAAAAATAAGACACTTTATATATTAACTTTGCTCCCACCAATTGCATTACTAGATATAGTCCAACACTTTGACACTAAGGTTCTCCTACTTTAACCCCCCTCATTTCAACAATCATACCTCCCAAAACACAACTAACCATGTCAAATCCTCCTAATACACTCCTACTACATTTCCATTTATATTCAACTCTACTATTTTTCATGCAACAAATAATCATCTCATCATCATCTTCATCTTCTTCTTCTTCTTCTTCTCCGACGTGTGATGATACTAGCCGTTTCGGCCGTGTTAGATTCTCCTACCCAACCTTGAACGCCTCCGTCTGCGTTCCCGGGGGCGGCCTCTTGTGCATGGGGGATGTCACCCCGGGAGAAGGGTTCTTGAATCTAACTAGAGCATCGTTGTCGACGTCGAACGGGTCCGGGTTTCAGTCTAGTGCTAGAGTGTTGTACCAACATCCTATCCAAATATGGCCTGCTTCGTTTTGCACAAGCTTCTCCTTTAGATTTTTCCCTGGTCTTAGCCAACTCAATGTTTCTGGTGACGGAATCACATTTGTTRTTGCTGAAGATAACACGTTTACGAATCTTAGCTATGGCTCCTATATTGGTCTCCTAGATCCAATACTTAAAGGTAAATTATATTTCGTTGATGTGAATTTCAATTATTATCTTCCTTAATCATTCTTTCTTAGGTAAATATTTCTATATTAGCTTTTAATGTATGATTATGTTGCTATAATTGTTGTCGTTTATGATGTTCATGTAGCATAATGATTAAATTAAATGATCCACCTTACACCAAATTCGATCTCATGATCTTAGGTAGTTTGCGCTGTTATGTTGATAATTTTGTTTCTATGCAAGTTGATGTGTATTTTAACAATTATTAATCATTATCATTATCTTAAGCAAAATGATATTAGAAGTACATAAGTACTTTAACTATGACTTACTGAGCACTTAATTAGTACTTTTATTATAGCTATATTTTCTAAGTAAATATGTTAACTCCGGAGCATATATTCTCTAAGATAAGTGGTCGACATTAAGATCAAGTTAGAAATATAAGTCACAATAATTGTATAACTATAATACTCTCTCTCCGTTTTTAAATATTCTACCCATTTCAGTTTAGTACGCATGCCATACGTTTTGTTTGGATCATATCATTAATTATGCATTACCAAAAATTATATATTCTTGTAGTGCTCATTTGACGAATCAAACAAGACGCCCACATCGCTATATTTCAATTTATATTTACGGAGAAATTTAAAAGATTTCTTATTATTATGAATACTGTCAAAATCTAATGTATACAACCTTTAAGAACAAAGGAGTACTTATATTGTTGAGAATTGAGATTTTGGTTTCTTATTATTTGTTTTATTTCTATTCCACACATTCAATTCTTCTCTGATCTTGCTGCACGCTTTATTTATTGTTATGAAAAAAAGCTATTATGAAGAACTCTATAAGAGCGTGCATGCCTGCATATAATTGCAAATTGTTTAAATTATACAAACTTGAGAAAAACTATAAAATTAACTACTCGTACATTAGATTTTTCGTGTTGTTAATAGCAGAATAATAGTTTGATTGTAGCATTACCTTTTTTTAAACTTCGTCCTAATTTTGTATCTATCTGAGTTTAAAGTTAATTACTAAAATAAAATGCAATAATTGTTATGCGTTTACACCAATTGTTCTTTACTTCTGATCCCCTTTTAAACTCTCCAGGGCCAAGTGTTATTACATTGAAACATCAATCACTTTTCATAGATTCCTAAGGATCAAATGTCTACAGGAAATTCATTAGAATAATATCATCCCATTAGTATATCTCGTCAAGCCGACTATTTGTTTGTTACATACGAAACGTTATCTCATAAAAGTCTAACCAGACATATTAGCACATTTGATTTACAATTTAGCAAATTTAAACTAGCTTAAATTAGAAGATTCAATGTCCACAAAATGATGGCATTTGTTATATTTTTTGGCGTAAATCAAGAGTACCAGAATTTACTATTAAGGGTTTTATTTTTGGGCAAAAGCTTTAACCACCTTGAGCTTTATCCCCGGCTGCCTGTACTGTATTATAACGTTATTTTTCTGATGTTTAATTAAAGTTGAATAAATTAAATTTCATTATTGATTCAGGTAACGAAACTTTCAAACAACTAGCAGTTGAGATGGACTCGTACATGAACGAGTGGGATCCGGATAACAACCACATTGCAATCGACACACAAAGTGCAATGAAATCCCTAATTGCAAAATCCCTAAATTCATCGAATATTTACCTTAGGAGTGGGAAACAAATTAGGGTGAAGATTGAGTATGATGGTTGGACTAAAGTGTTACAAATATATGTTGGTTATGAAGGGAAAGCACTAACAAGTTTTCTAAATCACACGATAAAAGTGTCAAAGATTGTGCCAAGCAATGCATACATTGGTTTCACAGCTGCAACTGGCCTTCTCACTGAGACTCACCAAATACATGATTGGGAGTTCACTTCACTCATATTGCCCCATAAAACTGTCAAGGATAACAAGAAGAAGACCATCATTTTGGCATGTGTTGTACCGGTGCTGGGGAGCTTGCTTGTATTTGCAGTCATTGCGGTTCCCATCTTTCGACGTCGTGTGATTAAGAAGAGGGAGAGGTCTAGGAGGATGGAGGAGCTGGAGAGGCAGTACACGGCCGCCTCGGCCACTCCTAGGAAGTTTACGTACAAGCAACTTGCCAAGGCTACTAAGAATTTCAGCAAGGATAATCTGCTTGGAAGTGGTGGTTTTGGGAGTGTTTATAAAGGGAATATTGTGGATCCTCCTAGGGCTATTGCTGTCAAGAAGATCTCAGCTACCTCTCAGCAAGGTAAATTATTTCATCTTATTCATATTGCAACATTTAATTTAATTAATTAGCACAAACTATATATATTCCGATTTTTGGAGTCAAATTTCACACAAATACACATCATGTAGATATGGTCATATATATAGATATGTCAATTAATTTAGTTGATTAAATTTATAAAGATAGTATTTGTCTACTAAAGACAAAGACCTAAGATCAAATCTCGTCTACATCATTGTTCTGGTAGCTTCTTACACACTAAATTAAAGTCATACAAAAGCAATTGTTGCAAATTTAGAGGGGTGGAAAGACTAGATGCAAATAATATGTTAATTTGTTGACAAGTCAAAAAGGGGTACTAATATATTAACTATTAAGTGGATAAGATGCATATGAAGAAATTATATGAAAAGTTGGGTTAATTTGTGAATAATTGGGTTAGTGGTGGATTAGGCGGCTTGCGGCCATGGTACATTGACTCTAATTAAGTGGAATATGATTCCCAAGAACCAAAATAATTAACTATTTGTTGACAAATAAAAAAGGAGACTTACATATATAATTGATGATATGTACACTAAATAAATTATATGCTAGATTCTAATAATAATAATAATAAGGGAAATTGTTTTAAATCATTTGTTAGGTGAAAGGGAATATTTGGCAGAAATATGTACAATTGGACGTCTAAGGCACAAGAACATATTACAACTCCAAGGTTGGAGTCATGAGAATGAAAACCTTCTTCTTGTGTATGATTTCATGGCAAATAAGAGCCTGAATGAAGTGATCACAGGGCAAAGCTTCCTAGATTGGAAGACGAGGTGCAAAATACTCTGCGGCTTGGCCTCGGCATTGTTGTACCTCCACGAAGAGTGCGGCGACCCGGTGGTGCATAGGGACGTCAAGCCTAGCAACGTAATGTTGGATGCAGACTTCAACCCTAGGCTGGGCGACTTCGGTCTAGCAAGGCTGCTAAAAAACACGACGGGTGTCACGACGATACTGGCCGGGACCGTGGGGTACATGGCACCGGAGCTGATTTACACCGGGAAGGCGACCACTGAGTCGGACGTGTACAGCTTCGGGGTGCTGGCGTTGGAGGTGGTGTCCGGGAAACGGGCTAGCAACCTGATAGGGGACGGYAGCTTGGTGGACTACGCTTGGGATATGCATGCCAAGGGGTCATTGGTGGAGTGTGTGGATCCTAAGCTAAGTGGCAATTTCGACAAGGAACAAGTTATAAGGAGTTTGACAGTGGCACTAGCGTGCTTGCATTTGGACTCCAATATGAGGCCTAAGATGAGGAAGGTGGTCATGAACTTGATCAATTCCGACGAGCCGCTTATGGAACTCCCTGACGTACGTCCCAGAGGAGTGTATGTGCCGCTCTATGAGATTTCAAACCCGCTTAGTGACACTAACATAGCTTGATTATTGCACCCCTTTTATTTCTATACTTTGTTAAAGACATTTGATGAGACTTTTTAGCTCACTAACAAGTAACAAGTGTTCAGTTTTCTCTCAATTAACAAGTGGTATGTATGACTTTAGCTCTGTTTTTGATAGAGTGTATATGACGTTGATGACAGTAATAAGGTCGGAAATGCCCAAAAAATAAAAAGGCTAGCAGACCAAGTTGTATTCATACGGAGTACTACAATCTTTGACAATGTATCTTTTGTTTTTGCACTTGTACATTAATATACGTCTATGTTAAATTGATGAAATGAAATGTATAATACTTATACTTCATCCGTTTTCGAAAAAATATAACAAAATAATTTTTTATCTCTCTCACAAAAAATAACCTCTTGTTACAAATTTTCAAAAACGAAGGAAGTACTATAATTAGATACACAATCGTCATTTTTAATGGAGAACTACAATCTATCACGACTTACGAGAGAGTCAAAGCAAGTTGCTTGTGTGTTTCCTCCATTGTCCATATCTTTCAGAATTTGTATGTAAGGATTTGTTGGGTTAATCTCCCCAAATCACATAGTAATATTTTGATACTCCGTAGTATTATTATTATTATTATTATTATTATTATTATTATTATTATTATTATTATTATTATTATTATTATTATTATTATTGTAATGTATAATGAAAAGAAAAAAAAGAAAAAAAAAGAAGAAAAGAAAAATGAATGAAAAGAGACGTGAAGTGTCCTTGGGCATCAAGGTGAACAAACCATTTATTGTCCTATGTGTTAGGCTCGGCTAGGTAATAGGTTTTGACTATTTTGCATTTATGCTAACTGTAAAAGCTTGGAGACCAAGGTCAATATTTAGAGGAATTACTAGTCCTTAACTGACGTTGGGACAATGAAGTCATTAACACTTTTTTAATAATATTTGCTCATTTAAAATAAAGATATAATGTTTTGGTAAGTAAAAAAAATGTATATTTTATTTATAAARGTTAGAGTGAAAAAGGTTAGTGACCTTATTATCCCAACTATTGTTAGTTTTTTATCCAACCTCCAATATTTATATATATTGAGGCTTTGCTTGACTGTGAGATGACATGTAGCAAGAAGAAGAAGTGGAAAAGCGAAGAGTGAAAAGTAGTAGTAGTGTGAGTGTATTAGTGTTAGGAATACACAAACACAGGTGAGAGGGAGTAATTGGTGTTAGTTAAACACAATAATAGTGAGAGGGTGTTTAAGATTGTTTAGTGGAAGTCACATTGTGAAGGACTGAAGGGTACTTAGTAGCACTTTGTCCTAAACACATATTGTCTAATATTGTARTTAGTGGTATCCTTTGTACTCCCGAAATATTATAGTGAAGTTTCGTCCTTGGAAATCGGGACCGTGATTTTTCCTAATTAAGAGGGTTTTCCACGTCAAAAATAATGTGTCTTATTTTTCATTATTTCGTACTTTATTTTTTCTCGTCGTAATTATTTTCATCTATTACTCATTTCCCAACAGGATTTTCTCAAGCTCTTGAGACAAAACACTGTTGTGAGTTAGCATATATTGAAAAAAGGCAAAATTAAAATGCACCACCTTTCACTTTAGATTTTAAGTAAGAAATAGTGGGAAAGATGGAATGACACCAAAGACATAGTGCAAGATGCCAAGATGGAGTAATATGTTGAGTTAGATTCCACTATGTCTATCTTTTGCTTCCATTTGTAGTGAGTGAAATTGTTGACCCAACTGAGCTAGGGGGTTAGCACTTAGCAGGGAGCCAGCCAGCCAGACACCGTGGCCTCTACTTTAACGGAAAATTTCTACTCCGTAGTTCATATACTATATGGATTTAAAAGGGATATATAGTAACAATTTCATAAATATTTGCAACTTTAATGAAATTTCATACGGGTAACCTCAACTAATATCCCTTTTAAATCCATATAAGATATGAAACTACGTAACCTATATAGTAGCTCAATTGGGTTAGTTGCTTGTTTACTAGACGCACGTGATATCATCATTAGTTCATTACTCATTTGCATTTTATATGTTATGCTCCAACTCAATTATCTATGTTACGGAGTATATTATAACAAACACCCATATTTGATCGATAACTTGTGTGTAGACTTTTTTTTGCTCAAGAAAAAACCTAGAAGAAGATTTAATTTTTAAGAAAATAGGAAAAAAAATGTCTTATCTAACTAAGTGTCAAAAAAATCTTATTAAACACTTAACGTAAAAAAAATATATCTGAGAATGAGGGATAGCTTAAGTGGTTAAAGCTTCACTCCCGATTACAGTACTTCGTATATAGATCACAATTATTTCAAAATCTTATCTAAATATATAAATTAAAACAAAAAACATCTTGTGTAAATAAAAAAAAATACAAAACTTTAAAAAATTTTAATTTTCAAATCCAAAACAAAAAAAACCTTGTCTATTTTATCAAAATAAATAAGTAAATAAATTTCGGATTTACTTAGAAAAAAAACAGACAAAAATAGAAAAGTAAAATTTAACAAAAAAAAAATATCCTTATCTAAAACAAAAACAATAACACAAACAAGTAACAACTGTTCTACAAGATTATGCACGCATATGCGTACATTTCTTATCCTGTCTCTTATACACATCTAGATGTGTATAAGAGACAGCCATAGCTCCCCCCTTGGCTTGCTTATATAATATATATATATATATATATATATGTATTGTACTGAGAATATTATTATTCAGTTGTATCATATCAGAATTCTCTCAATAAAAATGTTTCTTCTTCTTCCTCAAAACTTCTTTGCATTTTAGTTTCTTTGTAATTTCTGCTGCATTTTGTTATAGAGGCTAAATTGTACGCTGCCTTATTACGACCCCTCGGCTCTTAACAAAAGAGAAAAAGAAAATATTTTTTGTTTTTTGGACAAGAAAAATAAAAGAAAATAAAAGATTTTTTGAGGAAAAGATAAAAGTATGAAATAGTTATTCTTGACAAAAAAAAAAAAATACTCCGTATAACCCGACCCGTTGATTTCTTAATGAGTGGTCAAGATATATTGAACCATACTTGATCCAAACAGTCAAACACGCAGGTAACCTATATGTACTTGAACGCCCTAATCAAATTACAATCACGTGACATCTACTTTGAACGGCAACTCTCTCTTCTCCGGTAAGTCGGACACCCAATTCGTCTGCGCCACCGTCGTCGCCGTCGTGCGTAGCACAATTATGCCCTTTTCTCACATCCTCCATAATCACCCGCTCAAAAGAAAACGCATACGAAAACCTCCAGTGAGTCGTCTTCCTTTTCTCTTCCCTAATTCCGTTTCATAATTTCATCTTTTTTTTTTCAATTATCTTGCAATTTCCGTCGTATTTCATGCGCAAATTATGCCTTTTCTTTAAGCAATTTTCGTTTGATTTTGTGAGCATTCAGTAGTTAATGGATGAATTCATATGTAATTTGTTAATCGTCTTGAGGTTTTAGTGTGTTATTGATCACTTTCTTGTCGGTTTATGATGAATTACATTGATTGATTGAAGTAGTCGTATGATCTTTGGTGAAAGCTTCTGATGTTTTTAACTATGAAACACAGAACACCAAATGACTTGTTTTATCTTATGCGAAGTAATCGAATGCTGTTGATCACCTTGAAGATATTAGAAAATTTTAGCTTCTTTTTTGGATTGTTAATTGTGATTGCTTTTTTTTTTTATGATTTTTTTGATAAGATGTTTAGTTTCATAACTGTGAAATTGCGATTGTTATATGCTAATTGCTAAAATTATTGCCCTGGTCTTTGCTGTAGTCGTAAATCGGAGAAAAAGATTCCGTGACAGGTTTGTGATGGAGAAGGATAATAAGAACTGTGTGCACTCAGTGGCTTGCGAAAAGAAGACAAAGAAGAGAAGGAGAAAAACGAAAAAGAAGAAATGAACTAAAATGGCAGGCAAGAAAGTCCCTGCACATGTAAGGAAAATGCAAGAGGAGCTTGCTTGGCGTAAAGAGGCCGAGAAAAATGAAAAGAGAAGAGGAGGAAAGGAGATAAAGGGAGAAAAAGAAGGAAGCGAGAGGAGATGTTGAGGCAAAGGAGAAGAAAGATGAAGAAGAAGGAGAAAGAAAGGAAAAATAGCGGGAGAAAGGAAGCTGGTCTGCCTCTAACTCGAAGCAGAAGGAGGAAGCACACCGAGAGAGATTATAGAGATCAGATTCTTTGCCAATGCTCATACTTGGTTGTTAATGAGATTGATGGAAGAAAACGCGTCCTGTTTATTCCACTAAATCTATAGTAAGACAATTGTGTGCAGAAGAAGGAGCTAAATAGAAGCTCTGTGTGATCGAGTGAATTTCTGCTGGAGAAGATAAGATGAGGAGTGGATGTCGTTAATCAAGTGAGTCGTTTCTTCTGATTATAATAGAAGAATGGGTGTGGTGAAGAAAGAGATGATGTATGAGTGGGATTCTAAAAGTTGGGATGATAGCACCATCCATTTGTCTGCTGAACAAGCATTCGATGTTGAAGATGAGATCAGAAAGGTCGATGTCTCAATTGACGGATCAAAAGCAAGTACAATCACTGTAACAAGAAGATTCATCTTCTGACTGTGATGAGAAGGATTTCTGCAAAATGGTTCAAAAGGAAAGTTCAGGGATAAATCTTAGTCTCCAATATGGCTCGTAATGGACATGTTGATGCGGTAAACCAAGTTCTTGATTGTATTCGAGGTACAAACGTCAGGAAGTGAAGCTGGGCATACACAACAAATTGGAGCGACATACTTTTCCAGCAGGGAAAATCAAAGAGAGAACTAGATCGAAAGGCTGAAACATGCAGAGCTAAATGTCCAGGTCTTTCTGTATTGACACCCCAGGCATGAATCTTTTACCAATTGAGATCCAGGGATCTGGTTTGTGTGATGTTGCTATTTGTGTGGTTGAATCATGGATGGCTTGAAACCTCAGACTATCGAGTCAATAGACCTTTTGAAGAGGGAATATAGATTTCATTGTGGCATTAACAAGTTAGTTGTGTTTTGATTGTAGCTTCATATGAATATGATTCACTAGATTTTATATATATCTTTTAGCTGAAGTTGTTACTTTTTTGACTTTGCAGTAGACCGCTTTATGGGTAAAAACATGCCGCAATGCACCAATCAAGAAGGCGATGAAGCAACAAACCAAGGATGTGCTAAATGAGTTAATGACAGGCTTATGAAGGTAATATAAGATATAAGGTTTTTAAAACTTTGCACCTTTAATGTTCTTTCACCATTACATTCTTATGGTTGTGAGCTCTGAGATTATTGCGCAATTCCAGAAGCAGGACCTGAACACTTAACTGTACTATAAAAAAACAAAAAAGATGGCGATCAGCATTGTACCCACCAGCGCAGTAAGGTAAATCATGAATGTAGAATTATTTTTGAATTATTTCTTTCCCTTGATGAAAGGCATTTCCTGGAATCATAATTTATAACTAGCAATGCTCTTTTTCATGTTATTTTATAACAGTGGGGAAGGCATCCCTGATTTGCTGTTGCTGTTAGTGAAATGGTCAGAGAGAACAATGGTTGAGAAGCTCACTTTTAGCAACAAAGTTCAGGTATTATCTTCTTTTGAAATTCTAATGAGACATGGGTTGCATACTTGCATTGTATTCTGAATTTTGAGTATGAATATCTTCCAGTGTACGGTGCTTGAGGTTAAGGTTGTAGAGGGGCATGGAACAACCATTGATGTTGTATTGATCAACGGTGTCCTTCGTGAAGGTGATCAGATTGTTGTTTGTGGCATACAGGTACTTGTTGCTTTTGTTTAACTTAGCACCTTTGCAATCACAGCAAGCATTATATATACCATTTAGCTGTTTATTCCTTGCAGGATCCAATTGTTACAACCATACGAGCTCTGTTGACACCCCATCCAATGAAGGAACTTAGAGTGAAGGTACGTTCTTCTGTCAGATTCTTTAGAGTCTAGATGGAATTTGCCCTTTTTTAAATGGAATAATGCACAAAGAATCTCATTTGGGTTTAGATTTGGCTAACCATATTGTTTCATCTGATCATTTTGTAATGACCCGTGTTTCAGGGGACCTACCAGCGTCATAAGGAAATTAAGGCTTCTCAAGGAATTAAAATAGCTGCTCAGGTGTCATACATGATAACTTATTTTCAGTTTTAAATTTAATGATGCTTTATTAATATAGTGGACAGTCTCTGATAAATTTAGTCTTCGAGAGTTGCTGATTCTGATTCTAACAATGACGGTCTTTTAATACAGGGTCTTGAACATGCAATTGCTGGGGCTGACATGTACGTAGTTGGACCCGATGAAGACATCAAGGATTTTAAAAAATTAGCTATGAATGAGGAAAATTCTGTATTGAGCAGGATAGAAATGAGTGGAGAAGGGGTATGTGTGCAAGCATCTTCTTTTGGATCAGCAGAAGCGTTGGTTAAATTTCTTAAATCACAAGATATACTTGTCAGATATATAAATAGAGGCCCTGTGCATAAGAAAGATGTTAAGCAGGCAATTGTCATGCTTGAGAAGAAAAAAGAGTATGCAACAATTTTGGCATTTGATGTTGAGATTACACCAGAGGCAAGGGAATACGCTGATGGAGCTGGAGTTAAGATCTTCACAGCCGATGTCATTTATCACTTGTTTGATCAATTCAAAGCATACATTAATGAGATCAAGGAGAAAAGAAAAAGGGAAGCAGCTGATGACGCTGTCTTTCCTTGCATACTGAAGATTCTTCCTTCTCACATTTATAACCAAAAAGCACATTCTGGTTGGGTCAAGTTCTGAAAGGAATAGTAAGGTACATCACATAAATTTAATTCCTTGGGGTAATATATAAAGTCTGTCGTTGTTTTATCTGATCTTTGGCACTGGTTCATTTCAGTTGGAACTCCAATCTTCGTTCCTTCAAAGAATTTCATGGACTTGGACGTGTGACTTCCATTCAAAACTCAATGGCAAGCCTGTTGATTTGCCAAGAAGGCCAAGAAGTAACTGTTAAGGTATTAATTAGAAATGTATTTAGTACCCCAGTCTCATTTTATTGTGCCAAAAGTCATACAAACCCTGTATGGTATGTCGAAATGAGAAAGTAAAAAAATCAATCATATAGATTTAAGCGGTGACGTGTTAAAGTTGGGATGCTAATAGGTTAGAATTTGCTCAAGTATAATCTTTCTTTGCTTTCCAGATTGTGGCAGTACTGCAGGAGGAGCAGAGAATGTATAGGAAGGCACTCTCGACTATATAACAAGCTATTAACACATTACGAGGAAGTCGATTGATGCTTTCGAAGCTGTTACAAGGTGAAAATGAAGCACCCTTGTTACATGCATAGCAGACGAGCAGTTCTGATTATAATGTTGATTAACAATACTGGCGTAATTTGTTGCAGGATGAGAATGTGTCTGGGATAAGGATTGGCTTCAAAGATGAGATGAAGTTAAGGATAAGTAAGAATTCATATGAAGTATTAGAATGGACACATTTTATTATGTATGCCTCCTTGAGGTAGCATATGCTAAATACATTGATTGATGTCAATTGGATCTTGGATTCATTGAAGTGTTAAGTGTGTTTCTTTAAACAAAGTTTTGTGCTCTTTAAGAACCTATCAAAGTATTACATCTATTTTTTCTTAGTTTTCCTATGTTCTAACTTGTGTTTTCCTTCATAAAATAAAGCTTTATACGAAGAATTAAACAACTGTAAACAATGACCATATGTCCATATTGACCAACAAATTTAACTGAGGTATAAGATGAACAACCTTTAGGTGTTTAAATATTCCTTGTTTAATTACTTGTTACATTCTTTATGTATTGATCGATTCTTTTAGCTTGTTACATGGTCTCCATACACCATGGTTCAAAACTTAAGCCTAAAACAATGCTAACGTCTATTATATATATATAACACAAACATAGGAGAAAACTAAAAACTCTTAATCTTGATCGTAAGATTTCGAATGACAGTCATGATTAATCTATGTAGATACTGTATTTCAATCTGGGTACATTGAAGGCTTAGGGGTACGCGTGTACTGGCATCAACAGTAGTTGAAAGTCTTGCGTACCCCTTTACTGTTTGTATGTACTCCTTAAAATGTAAAATTACCCATTTATTTTAGTTTCACGTTTTTCAATAACATGTGTGTTTCACTGGATCCTCTCCTCTCTCTCTCTCTCTCTCTCTCTCTCTCTCTCTCTCTATATACTAATATAATATTATATATATATATATATATATATATATATATATACTATAGAATCATGTTCTACACTTTTAGGCTCATGTTCTACATGTAATTTGTACATTTTAACAAATTAATTTCATGTTCTACAAAGTATAGTTTTATGTTCTACAAAATTGTCTGTGTTCTACGATATTATGCAACATTTTCTCTCTCCTCCCTCACCACGACCACCACCCACAATCACTACTCCAAGCCGCTGCCACTAGTGGTTGTACGGTTGAGCCCATCCCACCACAAAGCCGAGCCCACCAAGCCGCCACCACCATTTCCGCACTGACCACAGCCGACCTCACCCTCACCCAGCTCAACCAACCCTCACCCACGGACCACCACCACCGAGCCCCACCCTCACCACGAGCCCCGCAACTACTGCACCACCACTCGTGCATCAACCTCAACCCACGACCCGCACCAACAACCAACACCCTCAATCTGACCTAACCCGACCCACCACCAACCTCAATCGAACCGAAACCACCCTCAGACGAACAAAACCACCGCACCACCACCCTCAATCGCATACCAAAACCCCAACCACGAAATTAGGTAACCCTAATTAGAAATCATACCTTAATTTGAACCTTAAAGCAAGGTGATGAGGGTCTTGTATGTGCGGTGATGTGAGAGGTGACAGTAGCGCGGTGGTGAGGTGTGCGGCGGAACGGCGGTGTTGTGCGTGGAAGTAGAGAGGGAGGAGAGAGAGAGGGGTGGTGCGACGAACAAAGATTACTGAGGTGGTGCAGTGACGGAGGACGGTGGTGGTGCGTGGCAGAGGAGAGAGAGTGGTGGTGGTGCGACGACGGAGTACGGTGACAGAGGTCGGCGGTGGTGTGTGGCAAAGGAGAGAGAGTGGAGAGAGAAAGGGTTGAGGAGAATGAGGGAGGAGAGAGAAAGTCAGAGAGTGGGATTTGGGGGAAAAAAATCTAAGCCCTTAGGTGAGAACACTACTTATGAGAACCACTATGGGATCATGTGAGAACACCTCCTTAGGTGAGAACACCTCCTTAGGTGAGAACACCTCTTTAATTTAGGACATTTACACATATAATTTAGGACATTTTTCGGAGTAAGGACATTTTTCGAATTTAGGACATTTTCATTTTAGTTTAGGACATTTTCATAATATTTTAAGACAATTTCAAATTTGGACATTTTCTCTCTCCGATCCTCCCTTCAACTCCTTCCCCCCAACCATGCCAATACACTACCACATCAGCCACCATGCGCACACTCACCCTCAACCACCCGACCCTACTCGAGCCTGCACCTCCTCACCCTCACCACACCCACAAGCCCTCACCCATCCAACCCAAACCCAACCTGCACCCACCCAGCCCCACCCACAACATGCACTCACACCCACACCCACTACCAAACTACCCCGACCCAACCCCACCCACCACTGCCACCGCAGCATCAACCCCCACCCATACCATGGCCACTGTGGCACCAACCCCCCAACGCCAACCATCCACGAACCAACCCCAAACAACCCCTTCACGGAATCACCACCACCAAAAACCCCCCAAATAGAAAAATTAGGGTTTAAACAACTTTTTTTCGAAAAGCAAGAGCATAACGGCGCGACGACACAAGGATGGTGCGGTGATGGCGAACCTGGTTTGAGTGGGTCAGGTGGAAGGGTGGTGCGAGTAGTTCGAGTCGGTGAGTTTCGAATTGATGTGTCCTAGTTTGAATGGGCCTTGGTGCGATTGTTGGGTGGTTCGAGAGGGTGTGTTGAAGGTTCGAGTGGGGTCCGGTGCGTCAAAAGGATCAGTGGCGAGCTAATGTGGTGGTTGTGGTGCATGCAGCCTGGGTAGTGGTGGCTCAGACACTCAGACCAATGGTGTGGGAGTGGAGGGAGGAGAGAGAAACATGTGAGGGAGGGGTGGAATCGTGTGATGGTTGAAGGAGAAAAGAAAGTTTGAGCTTTCATAATGCCAATTACTATTCTATTTAATCTAAGTTGTTGGATGTTTGAATCAATGGTTCAGATATGCTTCTTATATAACATAGTGTTCTCATATTAAAAGGTGTCTTCACATGAGCCTATATATATATATATATATTATAATATATATTATATTATATATATATATACTAGTGTGGCCCGGCGCGCTTTTTAGGTCCTTTTCGATATATATTTACGGCAAGAATTTCAACAGACTTCATTAAAGAATTGTTAAGGTATATATTACAGATAGTATAATTGATTCTTTACAAAAAAACATCTACCTAGAGAGTTTCGGTTCCATCTTCAAATCGACAAATTTGCTAAAAGTATGCTGGAATGCTTTATAGAAGCTCCTTGAAATCTTCATAGATGACGAGACGGGAGGCAGCTCACCATATAAGCCAGAACAAAACAAGGGTAGACCAAAGGTAATGAATTCCCTCCCTCACTGTCTTCATATATTAGAACACACTAAACAAATTCTTCAAAGTAGACAAATACAGAAATTGAACAAGACTTTAATCTATTATATTAAACTCACATTTCCCATAACATCACAATTCCAACAGTTTCCCCAAATCACTCACGAAACCCTAACACCGGAATTACAACGAATTCAACAATATTAAAAGGATTACAATCAGAAAGCGAGAACGAGCTAAAATTTGCATGAACACCTCTTGACACCTTTATGCAAATCAAAAATTAATTCAAGTTCTAGAATCATTAAATGTAGAAAAGGAAAGCAACCCGATGTAAAAACAAAGTGAATTTTAATGCCAGTATCAACAGATTAAAATACAAACTCAGAGATATACAAAGAGAATAGAGCAGAATTTACTCAAAAGAGGAAGATGGACACTAAACCTTGCAACGTCTCAATCAAAGACTTTAGAGACTGTACAAGAATATTCATCCAGTAAAAGAAGGAAACACCATAAAGGACACGTCCTACACGGGCATTCTTTATAGCCTGCGATCTTTTCTTATGCTAGAAGACAGACTAGTACTCCTCAGCATCTTTCTTAGGGTTGTTCCTGCATACAATCATCACACCAACACAACAAAAATGAGAATCATTACAAGCTACTCAACCTAGGAAATCATGACATACAATGAATTAGTTGTATCAATTAAGTGCATTTTCCATTTAAAAATTACAATGACTTTTAACAATCAATTCTCAAAACAACCACATTGTCACAAACTCAAAATTAATAAAGCTAATGAGAACCTTACTTCAACAAATTCGATTGGCACCTTCGCGACTCACCATTGCTAAAATGTCGTTTCAAGTTGATTTCATCCTGCTAAATAGGAAAACCAATGATAATTTTTTTTATTATTTAAAGTACAGAAAATGATTTCACACCTTTCAACTTTAATTTGGTGATATTATTGTTTCCTGAACCCTTGAATTGTTATCTATCACATTCACATTCACATTCACTACTTCAATCACATGTATTAAATGATTTTAACAAATTTTTTCATTGTAGTTGTCGTGGTGTTCTTGATCAAATTAAAAATAGTTATTCGTGGCCAACCACCTTACCGATTTTGTGACGAGAAATGATTATCAAATGTAAATTATGAACTAATTTGTATATATCTTCTTACTATGGCTCTAAACATTACATACGTTACAGAATGTTGACGAGTTCTGTCAGTCTAAATAACAGAAAGAAATGGGATGCATCTCATTTCTTTGTTGCAAACTTTTACAGTGTTGCTGCTATGTATCTGGCTATCTATAATAGTTACTATCTATACAATATTTCCTCTCGTTAGGCCTTATTCTAAATTACTCCCCCGTGTTTGTTTAATCTGCAGTTTAACAACCCGAAAAAAGTCAAGAAAAAAAACAAACTCACCTTAATATTAGTTCAATTACAAAGATAACTCCAAACAATATATATAGATAATTAGTAAGAAAGAAAGGAGGAAAAAGATTTATCTTCCCTAATTTTTACTCTACATAAATGCTTACCGACGCTCTCGATGTTAAACAGTGAATTAGACCAGGTATGAGGACTCCAAGGTCAGAGTGTTGAGCCATGGTTTAGTGGAGCCGAGTGAATCTACATATTAGGTCACTGCTTGCTCTTCAAATTGGCTATTCCTTGTTACATTCGAGGTTTTAATGCATGCATTTTTTGAAATTTTGATTTCTTTATATTTGTCGGCATATTTGTACATATTTTATGCAATTAATCCATATATCAATGATAACAAAGAGGCGATTTATCCCACTAACAGTGACTATATTTGTGGGTTTGCAATATAATAATATGGCTGATATTTGGATGAATTCTCTAATGTGATCTCATTGTTCTTGTGTGGCTGTTCCCGATTTTACGATTTTACGCAACCACTGTATACTCTATCGCAACCCATTTCTGGCGGTTGCCAGATATTCATTTTTCTACTCAGAAATACATTTATTCAACATTAAATCAGCCAAAAGATCACTCCTTTTTATCAAGTTTGAATGAAGTTTTTGAAAAGTAGAGTTAATGGGTGCTCGCAAAAGCGGAAAGGGGAAAAGAAAGCCATTCCAACGAAAAAGGGAGGAGGAAATGAGAGTATAATCACCATGAAAATAGTAAAAGTAAAGACAAAGTGAGATAGCATCGGAATTGCAATTTGAAGACAGCAGTGATCCTAATTTTGTCACTGCTCCACTTAAACATGGCTCAAACTCGCCGGAGCTCAACCCCTGGGTTAAATTCACGGGTAAACGGAGCTCCGGTAAGCATTATGGTAGAGCTAAAAATTAGAAATTAATCTTCTTTTATTTATCAGTAATTGTATTTCTTTTACTATAATTTCTGTACTTTGGGTTTTCTTATAACCATTAACAGAATAAGCCTATAACAATGAAATTATAGTAGTAAACTTTTATGTAACTTAAATAACCTGAATATTAAAAAGAAATGACACACATTTTTATTGCTAACAGAATCGTTACTGTAGAATAGTTAAGCCAAAAAAATAAATAAAGTCAAAACATGATAATTTTCGTCACAAAAGGAAGGGCTTTGCTATCATACTGTCATACTACAAAACAGTTATTAAAAAGCATCCCATTCCCACTAATTAAGCTCAAATCTGAAAATATGAAAAAGTTTTTTAAAATGCGAATCCCGTCATTAACATGAACTTATCTCATATTCACAATTAGGCATACATCATTCAAGTGGTAACAAATGAAATGTGAAATTGTGAACACACTCATACAAAGTACTAAAATCCAGAAAAATACAACATTTATTAATCATTTAAAAAAAACATAAATGAGAGAGAGTGAAAAAAAACTTGTGCTAGAGTACTCAGACAATTTGCCAGTTGATGAGAAGATAACAAGGCCAATGTTAGCATCACAAAGTGTAGAAAGTTCTTAAGCTTTCTTTATCAAACCTCTTCTTCTCTTTGAAAATGTTACTTGTCTTGCACTTACATACATTATCAATCTTCTTTTTTTGAATTCTTTGTGTCTACATTTCCCAACTTTCCACTTCTAAACCAAAAAATCAAAACAACCCACAATTAGCAAACTCAAAAACCCACCTCAAAACTTCACTAAATTAAAGATTCAAACTTTACTAATTTCTCAGCTCAAATTTCAATCAGATCTTTCGAAACACTTAAGAAATTAATCAAGCAAAGCTTATAAATTTATAGTGAAATAGTTAATAATAAAATAATCATAATAATAACGAGAATACCACCCCCTTAAATGGAAGACTTTGAATCAGAAGAAAAATTCCTTTCTTGTTAAGAAGAAATAATTTACTAAATTGAGTACAYCCAATCAAACAAGCCAATTGACTACAAAAAAAAAAGGAGGAGAAGAAAATAATGACCAACCCAGGATATCAAACCTTCAGCCATCCTTGTAGCAAAATTGGGAATTAAATTTTTGAAATTGAACAAAAACCCTGACCATCTTAAAACTATAAAGTGGCACGGCAAAATCTACACTTATTCACTGCTCCCCTGACATCGCAGGTCAGTCAACACTGGCGCTGCCTTGCTCGAAGCTATCTACTTGTCTGAATTTTCTAGCTGCATCTCTTTCCATACTACACCTCCACTGCTTCATTTGCTGCTCTTCCCATTAGGGATATCTGGTTCAAACTTCAAATTAGATTACAATTTAAGAGACTTTCGCATCAAATGCTCAACATAATTAYCATCYCYAAACAGTCCATAAAACATCAAATTTAGTCAACAAATTGGCTAAGAGCGCATCATAAATCACTGATAAAACAAGCCAAAAGCAACWACAACTCTCATTATACTTCTAGAAACCTTAATCAACTTCAAAAACTCAAAAATCAAGCAAAACCAATGGCAAATCGAATTACTGTTTCCACATGGCCAATTCCAACAATTAATTCGCCGACGTTTCAATTAGGATTTCTTCCTAACCCATCCACGAAGAAATCCCGAAGAAGCGACTATTGTAGGAGCATTCCGAAAACGAGGCTTCG
>SNQN01002985.1:0-66438 GCA_008642245.1 Bassia scoparia
AATAATAATAAGGGATTTTTCCCCATATACCCCTGACTTTAAGCCTAATAACTCATATACCCCCGTGTTTTTAGAAATGCCTCATATACCCCTCACATTAGAGAAAATAACCCGAATACCCTTACTATGGATGGAAAAGCTAACGGTGTTAATTGTTCTTACACTTAATCCTAATTTAAGTCATTTAACACCTAATTCATTATTTCTACTCCTAATAACTCTTTAATTCAACCCAGAAAACAAAACTATGTTCAATTTCTCCCAAATTAATTACCCCCAAATTTGTAAAACCTTAAYTTGATTTAGGGGAAATTGATTTGCCAATATTTACATCTTCTCATCTTCAACCAATTTCCAGTAAGCACGACAAAATCATTTCGTTAAATCTCGTTTCATCTAATATGACCATTATCACTTKKGCCAATTTCCAGTAAGCACTACCACGGCACAATCTCCATGGTCCTCCGTCCTCACTCCTCCTCTCGCTCTTCCCCTTCTTTCCTCGACACCCTCTCTTTCTCTCTCCCCCGCCGCCGRCGCCGCACCATCCCCGACCTTCCCAAGGACCCACCTTCCCTCGACGTCGACGCCCTCATCGCCATCTCCGTCGGCTTCCCKATTGACTGAGTTTTCTTTGTGCTAAAGATGTTGGATTAATTGCTGATAAAAATGCCCAGAATCCAACATCAAAACATCAAAACAATTTGTTAAAAACAATAAATTAAAAAAACAGAACTTATTGAACTTATTAAATTGTCCTAAACAATTTGTTAAAAACAATAAATTAAAAAAACAGAACTTATTGAACCCAAAAATCAAAAACATCAAAACATTTAAAAACCCAAATTTTAACAAAATAAAAGAATTGAAAAAAAATCGAATTCAAGATCCTAAACTCAGCCGGCGTAGTCAGCAGAGCAGTCTTCACCGCGAGAGTGGAGCAGTCGTAGTCAGCGGCGCCACCAGCAACTCAGCCGGCGGCTGAGAGGGCGGCGACAACGGTTTAATTGAGATCTCATTCAAAGAGAAAGATCCGCAACAAACCTGAAACAATCGTGRTGTTCTTCAACGGCGACGTCGAAGTCAGAATCAAAGGGGAGTTCGAGAAGTTGCYGGTTGCGGGTGCTGTTGTCAGAATCGTTGTTCAACCTATGATTGTCGTTGCGGGTGCTTCTTCGTTTGAGAGGGAGGAGAAGTTGCGTTTGGAAGGCATGGAAGTGGGGTTGATAAATGGGTCRGAGAACTGGGAATGAGAAAGGATGGAGGTAGAAGATGAAGAATTGAATGGATGAAACCCATGAGAGAAGATATTATGACTTAATTAATTTTTTTAAAATTAAATTAGGGGTTAATTGAGGATAATCATAACGGTGTTAACTATTTAACGCTTTTTGACCTCATTAAGAGTATATGGGCTATTTTCTTTAATGTGAGGGGTATATGGGTTATTAAGCTTAAACTCAGGGGTATATGGGGAAATATCCCTAATAATAATAATAATAATAATAATAATAATAATAATAATAATAATAATAATAATTATAATAATAATAATAATAATAGTAATAATAATAATAATAATAATAATAATAATAGTAATAATAATAACTCGGACAAGATTAAAATGGTTTGTGTTCAACAATAGAAGAGGATTGAGGACATATCATATTAGTTTATTGATCCTATCTGACCTCCTATAATATAAAATCGTATTATATTATGTAATAGTAAAATAAAGAGGTAGGTGACGACGAATGCTTGAAGATTGATAGAGTATCTCATATTAAATACACAATACGATTCCTACAATCCATTAGAATTAAGAAATGGATGAGGAGTTTCAAGTATGGGACTCGTATTGATTATTGGAAAAATGATTAACTCTTGGAATAATTAAATAAAGGGATATTTCTCCATATACCTTTGAATTTTAAGCTAATAACTTATATACCTCCGTGTTTTTAGAAACAGCTCATATACCCCTCACATTAGATAAAATAATCCAAATACCCTTATTTTAACGAAAAATCTAACACCGTTACTCTTTTTCCTCAATTAACACTTAGTTACTCTCTCTCTTCTTTCTCTCAGCTCTCAATTGAATCTTTTTAGTTCAAAATAATAAAATATCCACCTTTGCTTACCTCAATCTTCCGATTTTATTCTTCGTTCAAAATTTCCACCTTTTGTTTTTTCAATTGAAGAAGAAATCCATCATTTTGGTGCTTGAATATAAAATTGAACCTTCATACTTGATTGTAAATTAAACCCCATATGAAATAAATTCCCCAGAATTTGATATTCAAGCAAAAAAAAKCCCCAAAATCGGAAATTAGAAAGAAAAATTGACACCAAAAACCCTAAGAAATTCAAGTAAAAATCCCCCAAAATCAGTTTGAAAATTCGATCCCTTCTCCTTCCTGACTCGCCTAAATCGCACCTTAGCATCAGCAGCAAGAACAACAACAACCACGCGCTTCGCTGTTCGTGGATGTTCGTTTGGGTTTTTTTCCGTATTGAAGGGCTGGATTGGGTTGGATTTGTGGGTAGCGAATTGGGTGTGTTTTTGGTTCYTGGCCTCATTCGGACCCAAATTGACCCACCCAYAAAATTGGAGAAATTGACATACTTTGCAAAACTTTGATAGTTGTTGGTTAGTGTTTTGGATTTAGAGGACCCAATTCTATATTTGATAGTGTTTTGGTGCATTATTGGGTACTCGATTCCCAGTTTTAATTTCCAAACAACACTTGGAAAAATTAAAACACTATATTTGATAGTGTTTTGGATTTAGAGGATCCAATTCTGGGTTTTGGGGTATGATATTACGTGGTTGAATGAAGATGTTTGGAGTTTTTTTTTTTTTTTGTTTTTTTTGGATAATTAAAGAGTTATTAGGAGGAGAAATAATGAATTAGGTGTTAAATGACTTGAATTAGGGGTTAAATGGGAGAAAGATTAARACCGTTAGCTTTTTCATCCATAGTAAGYGTATTTGAGTTATTTTCTTTAATGTGGAGGGTATATGAGCTGTTTTTAAAAACACGGGTGTATATAGGTTATTAGCCTAAAACTCAGGGGTATATGAGGAAAATTTCCTAAAATAAAATATTATTGTATGCATAGTCCAAATATAAATTTAAAACTTAAATATATCTTTGGCCATTAAAAAAATGAAATAAATAATCTCACCTTTTGTGATCTGTTGAATTTTTTTTAATTAATCCTAACTTAACCACCAATCTTCCTTAATTAGGCCTTTTAACTTGAAACTTGTTTTGTAAGTAAAGTTCAAATTTTTTTTTCCTTTTATRTTTCCAATTATTCTCTAACCTCCCCTTCTCCCATCTCCTTCAAACACAACCACCCATTCTGCCACCCGCTACGCCGTTGCTGCCGCCACCATCGCCAACCTCAACCCCATCTTCGATCTCACTCCGTTGACCAAATARCAATCTTCAAATCAACGATCTTAATCTCAAACTCAATCTCAATCAACGACCTAGATCTCAAACTTAATTTCAATCAACAATGYCGAGAAACGAAGATAAAYCTCAATTTAAGCTCAACTGCTTCATTACAATGAAGCAAGAAGAGAAGAAGCCTAAAGACCGACGCCCAATTGACAGGAAAGTTATCGCCGAAATCCATAACGAAGGTATAGGCGAGCACCGCCTTCGTGATCTCATCCACCCAATCAACTCTTCATCTTCGGTGATAACTCCACCCGCTCTCTGTCTCCCTCCACAAAAAAGCTTCCTCTCATGTCGATCAAGCCTTTGGTCGGCTGCGCCGTTGCTTGTTTATGTCGAGCTTGAGTCGAATCGAAGGTGACAAGTGATGAGGGTGGTCTTTGAGAGGGAGGGGGGGTGAGTGGGTGGCGGGTTTGGTTGGGGTGGTCTTTGAGAGGGTGGTGGTTGAGATGGTGGTGGTAGTTTGATGATAAACAACGTGAGTAATGGTGGTGAGTGAAGGAGGTTTTTTTTTATTTTAAAAAAAAAGCTTCTAATCAATCAAAATGCGACACATGACAAATAACCTATTCAACAGGTTTGAGCAGAATGGTATGAAGTTAGGATTAATTAAAAATTTGTCTCGATTGGAATTATTATCAACAAACTATCAAAAGGTGGGATTATTTCATTAAATTTTTTTCTTTAAAAAAAATCTTATAAAGAAGGAAAATATAGATTTTCCTATAATGATTATTTATTTAGTGTGGTATTAACAGTGTGTGGTGTGCATGGTACTCCTGGGACTGAAAGCCTGAAAGGTGAGGAGAGGAGAGGAGAGGAGAGGTTGCCAAATAATTAGGGGCAGGGTCACCAAATAATAGCAATGCGCAGCGCTGCGATAGCCAGAGGTGATCCAGCTATTACTCCAGCTAAGCCTTTTGAATAACATTAAAAGTGTACACACCACTGACCACACCATATCCTCCCCCAATGGAATCCAATGGTCTTCTAAAGTCATTCCACCTTTCATACTCATTTTTCACATGCCCTACCATTCACATTAATCCCATGCATTCTTTCTGCATATACCCCTATTTCTTCTTTACTTTGTTAAGGCCTCATTTTCTATCTATCAATTTACTGTACTATTAATGCCAACTCCACTGCCTCCCTTTCTCCGCCCTCAACAGCTCAACCCCTCTCGGCTATCCATAAGGTCAGTCGCCACTCGCCACTTCGATCATTATAGCCTACAATCACTCCATTAATAACACAATGCCACAGCAAAACCATTGCCAAATGTGCAATACTCATTCATACTTATATTTATATACCCCACACTGTTCACGTTTGCTAACACATGAATAAATCCAATGAATATAATAGCTTACAACTTACATGAACCTGACACAGTTACCAAAAAAGAAGGGAAAAAAATTAAACTTAACCCAAAAACACTATAATGACTTTCCCCTTTTTCTCTTCCAGAAATAGTTTCTTTGTTCTTCCTTTTTACCCTTTCCAAACCGTTTCTCCCAAAAACGAAGATTACAATAGATTAGGAAAAAAGGAAAATAAAACCTTATGACAACAAATAGAATAGAAGAAGGGAGGAAAAACGATGGGAAATGACCCACCAATTAGCTCACCACGACCAACATTTGCCCTATATGCAGCTGATGTGTCCCACTTGACGATTTGGGAGGTGAACATATAGACATGACCCACAGGCATAGCGGAATAAGCTTTCACAACTCATATATTAACGCCCTGTTTTCGCACGCTTCATTCCGCTAGTATTGAAAGGTGATACACTTCCACTTGGACCAGGACTATCTTCTCTAAAATTTGAGTTCAGCATAGCCAGCTCCCTAAGCTGCTGCCTTTTGTAAAAGTCTTGCGATTCATCCTGCAAATAAATATACAGTTAAGAAACAAGGAAGAAACACTTAAATTACGACAAATGCGCTATACAAAATTACCAACATTGACATTTGATAATGAGTATGAAATTTAAGGCATTGGAGACAAATACCACAGGCTTCAGCAATTCTTCCAAGATTTCTTTCGCCTGACGCAGCTTCATGTCTACGACATTGGGAGCCATATCAGCCTCAATTAAAATGTGAAGTGGCTCATTTAGGTGTTCGTAACCAGGTCTTCCTCGAAGCTTTTCTTCCTGAAACCAAGAATCAAGGAGTTTAAACACAAGCTACAAAATTACGTTACAAGAAACAAAAATCTCAAATGCTATTGATAAGAATTCTATCAGATGAAAACTTGCCTTGTCTGGATCCTTAATTGATCCTTTCCCCCTGATATAAACACGGCAGCCAGTCGAAGCTTCTACGCGTTTCAAAGAGTTTCCCCTGGGTCCCAGAAGACGACCAACGAAATTAAACTGAAACACATATGGGCAAACATGATCATACAAAAGCATTCACTAATCATGCAAAAGACAATGCATAAGTAAATTATTTGTTACATTGGGATATGAATCTACTGGTATCTCCAGCCGCATAATTCTTTTCACAGTGTATGAGCTAGGGCTAGCAGGTGCTCCTTGCCAATCCATAGACATTCCAGGTGGACCACTTAGTCTCTGTTTAAAAACAACAAAACTCAATACAAAATCCACCAAAACACAAAGGTGTAAAACAGAAAAGAGCTTAGTGCATCCAATGACAACAATACTATTACGGTATTACCCTCAATCTTCTAAAGAAAGTCCCAAGTTTAATTATGGCAGGGTAGAGGGGATTGGATATACATTGGCCATAATTGTGATAACACGGGATGTTTCCATATCATTCTAGATTTATCGATGATGCATATGAAAGAGCCATGGACAGTTCATCGAACCATCTTGAGGAATAATATTACCCAATGCTAGAAAGGAAGGCTTACAGCTTCCAACATATGGCATAAAACCAAGCACAAATGCACAAAAGCTATCACATAAAAGCCTAAAACACTTGTACAAAGAATTTTGCAGCTCAAGGAACGATAGTTTCTAATAGCAGCTCCACAGTCACTCAGAAGGGTCGAAGGGAAAAAAAATCTCAACAATCATCAGATTGTTCTCATAAACTCTAAAAGTTTTTGTCCAGCTGCAGCAACCCTACTACCTCGTGAGCTATTTTTGGAATCACACTTGGCATCACAGTTGAGATAACATTCTAAAGGATAGAATTAGAAATGAAGTTATTTGTAGGAAAATTGGTGTTGCGGGCAAGCAGCTAAGGGAAAATCGCTTGCGTTGGTATGGACATGAAATACAAAGGCCCGAAGGAGCACTGGTGCGAAGAGTGGGATCAAGGAGACTTCAAACGAGGTAGAGAGAGGATGAAAATGACTTGGTTAGAAGGAGTTAGAAAAGATATGAAGCGGTAGGATCTACATGAGAATGAGGCTCTCGACCGAGGGAGTGGAGAAAAAAGATCTTTGTGGATGACTATCCGGATCACTTTTGATTCATGTAGCCGATCCCACTTATGGGACTAAAACTTTGATCGATTGACACTTTGACATTTTTACCAAGTGTGTCTCTCTTTAGCTTCCAGATCACTTAGCAATTAGAAGAAAACTAGTGCTCAATACTCTATTCATTGCCTTTTAAGTAATTCCTTTCTTCAATGCTTGCTTCTCTTTAGTCTTCCCTAACTCTCAATCCCCTCCCTCCTTCTGTCCACCCACCATATTACCCTCCTTGGTAACACTAATATAGAGTTTTATATTCTAGAGGTTTTTAAGCCTGATAAATTTGAATTCCGCCATAGAAAAGTTTGGATTTGCAAAATAATTTCAAAAAAAAAAAAATGGCAACAAATACTACTTCACTAGATTTTAATCACCAAACAGTATTCTGAAGAAAGCTGTTGCTCAGATAATGAGCTTCTGTGAAATACTGGAATGACTCTATATACTGTCTACCTTGCAAGGCAGAAGTTAGATCCATTTTAGTCCTGGKGCTGCTCTGAAATCTGATATCCTCCTTTTTCTTGTCGATCTCTCCCATTTAGGTGTAGAAGGAGAAGAAAACCCGACCATAGGAACTAGGGAGAATGGAAGATGATGAATCATTTTCTTCAGACACAACTGAGCATATAAACTAGAATCTAAATTGATTATCAATAGCTATAATGGTATATAATTAGAAAAGTGAACAGATGATGAACTGTTCATTTAAAAAATTAGAATCACATAGCAGCTAGAAGAAGTTGGAGCCCAAAACAAAAGCCAGCAAATTCAAGCAATCATTGGTATGATCATAAAGTACAATTTATGTAAAGAACAGACATGAAGGAGAAATATATTAAATAGCATTCCATAGCATGGAAGTACACAACATGCCGTATGCCATACAACATCTAAAGTGCATATGTACATATCCAAGTAAGACAGACTTGGAATCATTGTAATGCAACACTCCAATTCAACAGCTCAATAAACCATGCCAAGATATATTTCCGTTTGAGGAGCTTATAATGTTTATAAGCATCGCTGTGCAAATCAATAAATTCTATGTGATAATGGTCACAAAATGATTCCCCATAAGGACTTCAATCTTTCAAGGACAAAGATGACACTTAACCCACAGCAGAAGTACGGATTGAATAAGAAAATACCTCCTGATGCAGGCCGTTCCATCCGCCATATCCACCTCCGTGAATATTAGAAACCATATTTGCTGATGCCATAGGACTGGGACTCCTATGTTGTCTTCTATCAAAATCGCCAAATCCTTGACTTGGCAACATACCGGAAACCCTCAATATTTCTACAGAGACGAAAAAGGATATTACCAGGTGAAAACACTAATATGTAGCAGTAAACAACAGAGAGGCTGTGTAATGGCGAACACTGATCGTAGCTTTGAAAATTGAAGTATTTGGTATATTGATTGAAAAAGATGAAAAAAATGATTGCTTATCAAGTTCAAAAAGAGAGAAAATATGGACATAGATAGATTGGTCAGCTGTTGAAGAAAGAGAAATTCTCCTAGCACAACGAATAGTTGAAAACAACGTTAAAAAAAATGCTCATTAAAGACAGGCAATTTGTGGTAGAGAGCAACATACTGCATTGCAATATGGCAAATATCTCAGGTGAAYTCATAAGTAACACATTTTATTTGGAAGATTTGAATAATTAGGTCTACCAATTTAATACATGGCGAGATGTAACAAGAACACAAAAATTGAAGATTTAAGTGGAGCAAAATCAACTAAAAATTAAGCTGGTGAAGATTCAATATTATTATAATAATTATAGTATAATATTGATTTAATCAATTTAGTGGCATCAAGCAGTAGCAGTGAGCGATGTTTAGGAAAAGAAAAGGGGTGAGCAAGTGGCGTTGTACAAACAAAACACAGACACGGAGTAAAACCAAGTGGCATCACATTCAAATAAACAATTTTAACCCCAAAAAAAAAAAGAAAAGAAAATTAAAACAAGGATCAGGAGTGAAAGGTGTGGCAGTAAGAGATGAGAAGCAGGAGAGTAATAGATTATAAAATTAGCTAAAAGGGAAAAAGGAAAGAGGGAAAACAGATCTCAAAGTGAAAACCTTGATTAAGGAGGCGGCTGCAAATAGGGAGGACTTGCATGAAAGGACCCAACTTCTGATGCTCAGCCAACAACTCCGTCAAGTATTGACTGCAGCCACAAATTAATTAGTTGAGTTGAATACTGAATACTGAATACTGATAGATAGACAGATAGATAAAAAAGAAATCAATAAATAAATAAATAAATAAATAAACAAACAAAAGTGCAAGTATTTTGGAAGGAGGAGGGAGTGACCTATCATCTGGAGCAGCGGCGGCACTTCTAATCTGGGGCGATACGGCTCTTGCTGGTGAGAAGTTCGGATTGTACAGCCCTGACATCGTCAACAAGTGTTCTTTATTTATTTAATGGATAGATGTAGGGGAAAAGATGGATATGTGTGGAGGGTGGGCTGCGTGGCAGCACCCCTGGTGGAAATCCCCCACTTGACGGTGGTGGGAGGGTGGATACTGATACAGCAGCGAAAAAAAGGAAGAGAAGAAGACTAGAGAGAGAAAGCTGGAGGCTTTTTTATGTTGCACAAGAAAAGGAGGAGACACCCTTCCCAATTTTTATTTTTTAAGGGTTTTTTTTTTTCCTTCCCATTCTTTGTACTGTAATAATTTTCACGAAGGGATTATAGCCCAACASTTCATTTCTCCACACACTTCATTTCTCCGCACAGACCCACATTTTCACATGTCACTAGTCAAAACACACGTATGGGATAACAAGTTCACACAAATCCTTATTTTTTACAATGTTTCGACAAATTGCAATGGTGTCAAATAATCTTTATTATTACTACGGTATAAAATSCATGTAAATTATCAATTTTCTCTTATCTACMATAAATAGGAGTCCATGCTTATGTGGCATTTATCCTAACTAGTCACTATGTTACCAGCAAAATTAAAACTGTCGAATATCAACCTGAAAATTATACGAAATTTCTCTTACTTTCAATTCTCTCTAAAAAAAAACCCTCCCTAAAACCCTAACTTTTTTTCAACTGTCGGGACTACCATCATCTCTTTGATGGTGGTAAGCCCCAATTTTTTTCTACTGCTTTCTTTTTGCTTGTTTGTTCATAAATAATCCTCATTTCTATCTCTTTGTGACAGTTTTATCCTCAATTATTGGGTTTTCTATCTCTTTATGAGAGTTTTATCCCCAATTTTTGGGTCTATTATTATCTCCTTTTGCAAGAGTTTGGAGTGTAGTTTTCTTGTCTTTCCTTGTGAAAGATTGGATTATCTAAGGTTTCGTTTTTATCGTTTGTTGGAGAATGGAGATTTAGTGTTTCACAATCTCAGAAAGAATTCAAAAAATCACAAAAAGTGTGGTGTTCACCCAAACAACTACACATCAGCAGACATTATGCCGAATCAGAGCGAACTCACATATTGTATTGCTTTGGAAGAAGAATTTTATTAAGGCTATTTTAAATCGAATCTGCGATGTAACTAGTTCTAAGGTGCTTTGTATTTTTGTTAAAAAATTTGCTTTTTTCTTTCATTGATTGTAAGTGTCTTTTGACTATTTCTTATTAATGAAATRTCTATTCTTCTCGTCAAAAAAAATATCAACCTAGAAATTGAGCCCATAAAAATTGGGTTATCAACTTTTTTTTACTAGAGTTGCAAACTCGTTTACCCGTTTTTTATAATAATGATTAGTTTGTTGCCAACTTGACAGACCGATTTGACCAACGTTAAAAGTGATACATGTGTTTTTTTAATGAATGAATCACAAGGGCATGGTACATCTCTATTATATAAGGGAAGGGGGAGGTCGCGTGGTGTCTCCCTGAAATTACCACCCTACCCCCTCCCTTTGGCAAATTATAATACATGCCATCAAACTACATAAAATTAATACAGGAATATTCCACGAAATTTCAAAATAACTGCCTAAATAAATCACAACCAATTCAAAAAATCAATTCACTGCAAAAAAAAATCAATTAATTGCAACAATCAAGGAAATATTATTACACATATCTAAGAAATTACATATTAAGCATAAAAATTGCTTAATTTAATTTGCACAGTAATTCTAATTCTACTGCACAATTCAAGTACACATTAAAAAAATTGCAACACTGACAACCATTACGCTAAAAAATCTCACATCCAATTACAAACTCAAACTGAGAAATTTACACATCTCCGATTGTCACACTCCATTGCAACATCTTTGCATAGGACTACATTAAGACATCTTTGCATAACAATTCAACATGATATGTGTATTGACCTTTGATTTTTTTTTTACTTAAGGCATATTTATCACATTATACATTAAATTTCATGAAGTTAAATGACTCGCAATTATTTTCAGAACAACTTCAAAAAAGAATCAACAAAATAAATATGCAATAAAAACAATAAAGTTAAGATCTTTATTTTAGTTAAGAATTTTCAAATAACGTTGTCAGAAAAATTTGTTAACATATTTTATTCAAAAAAACCAGCAATTTTAACAAATTTCAAGAAAACAATGAACGACAATGAGTTTTTTTTAATTGTTTAAAAAATGCTAACAAAAATAATATGCTTAAGAACACAAACATTGCAATAAAATAAGGTCAAAATAAATAAGAGAAAGTATTAGATCTATGCATTGTTCACAATGACATAAATTTTCTTTATAGATYTACAAAAATTGGAAAAAAAATGTCACACAAATTATTCGACATAAAAGCCTAGAAGGCCAAAATTTCTAGAACAGTTATTTGTATGCTAGAAAAATCGCACGCATCGTATGCATAAAAGGCTAGTTTACAATGCGTGAAGGGTATGAGAATTCGAACCTCTGACCACGGGGATTGAAGCCACTTCTCCAAACTTCTTTCCCTGAAAGTGATAAATCTAAATTGTGCGAGATCATATATGGTGGTGTTAATTTTTTTTTTTTTATTTTACCTAATGAAAGTTAATACGTGTACACAGTTGACTTGGTGGGGGTTAATCAAAAGTTGAACTTATTAATAAAAGATAGTCCAAAGACCAACTTATTGTAAGAAAATTTTCTTAAATACTTCCTCCGTTTCGTTCTAATTGCAACTTTTGTCATTTTAGACAATATCAATTTAATTGCAACTTTTGCCATTTTAGGCAATATCAATTTAATTGCAACTTTCAACTTTCTTTCCTTTTAGGGAATTTTTTTGTTAGGAAAAGACTACTTTACCCTTAGTAAAATAATTTAAAACATATTTAAGTTAACCCAATCCTAAATTAATTACCTAATTCTAACCCAACTTAATTAGTCTAACCACCACAACCCATTCACCTTCAACAACCACCGCGCCTCCTGCCTGAAGCCCACTAGGCCACCATCGTGCTGCCACACACCACCGTACAACAGCCCACCACCTCACAGCCCGACAAAAAACCACGTCGCACAACCGCCGACCAGCGCACCACCACACTATAGCGCAATCAGCGCCAACCAGCCCAAACAACCGCCACACCAARCATTTTATAAACGCCAACCACCTTATCAACAATAAATCGCGCTCCCAAATTCTAACAATTTGCGATCTTTCCCTCTCTCTCACTCACACGTTATGTCTCTCTCTCTCTCTCTCTCTCTCTCTCTTCGTGTGTTTCGTGGGGTGGAAAAAACGGGTGGGTGAGAATGGTGGTGGTTAGGTTTTATGTGGGTTTGAGCAGGTTGATTTGGGTTTGAGGGTTTCGAGTGGATGAAGGTGGGGTTGGTTTGGGTTTCAAATTATTGGTGGAGATGGTGGTGGTTAGGGTTTCGATTGGATAGGATGGTGGTGGTTAGGATTTTGGGTGGTTGGGGTTTTGAATTATGGGCGAAATGTAGTGGCGGTTGGCAGTGATAGTGGCGGTTGACAGTGGTGACGTTGGTTTGCGGTGGCGGTGGTGATGTCGGTTGGCAGTGGCGGTGGCAGTTGGTAGTGTTGATGGTGGTTGTTGGGTATTGAAGTGGTAGCAATGGTGGATAACCTCCACCTTTCCCCTCTTTCTTTCTCATATTAACTAAGGGAAACTTGGTCAGTTCTACACATAAACACAATTTGGAAAACTTGCCTAGGAGTCCATGTCGACTCCAAAGTTGCAATCTTTTCGAAACGGAGGAAGTAGGAAATATTGTAGGAAATATAATGTCCATTAATAGAACGAAGATAGTGAAGAGATTTGGAGCAGTGGTTTCAACCTCACTTTTGATCCTTGACATCAGAGGTTCGAATCCTCATACCCCTCCTCTAGGAAAAGTATCCCGCCCTTGTGGTTCATCAGTGGTGGACCGATGGGGGGACAAATTAGATAGTTCAAAATAAATTAATTAATTCTATAAAGAAAATGGGGTACACAATTTTTAATTATGAACTACACATTCGATTGCATCCATTTTTCATTTGGAGTTTTTTAATCGGTGTTTTCATTGATCTAAAAATTGGTATTTCTTAATAACCTCTCACTTTGTTACTTATGTTTAATAATTGAAAATGGGAAAGAAACCATTTTTAAGAAAAGTGGTCTCTTAGATGATCTAAGAAACCTGTTTTATTTAAAACGAAACCTATCAGCAATAAAACTGGTTTCTTAATGTTTTATTTTTAATGTTAGAGAAAGCAAAGAAACCAATTTTGAGGAAACTTGATCTCTTATACAATATAAGAAATCGATTATTACAAATAACCGATCTCTTTGTAAAAAAAAAAAAAACTCTTTTTCTCTGGGAAATGGGGGAACAGTGGGGCCCCCATGTTCCAACGTGGGTCCGCCACTGTGGCTCATTCGCAACATGAAAGAATATTAATAGAAGATGACCCGCTGATTACTGTAGGAAATATAATGTTAATATTTGTATACTTATTTTTTATTTTGTCATTCAACTTGCATGTTTCACTTAGTTATTRTCAATTTTGTCATTGCTAAACAACTGAATCCGTTCACTTATTTTCCAACTAGTTTTTTAGCATGATGTAGGCACGGGAAATTTATTAATGTGTTGCGTCAACTTATTTTTAAGTCAATATCAAAATTATTGATTTATTTTATATTTGACGGTCCAATTAATTTAATTAATTTGGGTTGAGAATCTATGTAACTCATTTTAATTATTTTAATTAAGTATATTTAATTAGTAAAATCCTCAAATAGGTCAAGTAACCTAATTTAAATATGTCATTATTGTCTGACCCAAAGCCCAAAACCACATTAAAACCCTAAAGGGTCTTCTACTCTATAAATAGATGGCTCATTCACGTCATCCGGGAGGAGACAAAGAATATTCCTTCGAGAGGAGAGAAATCATTTCCATCAAAGAGAAAATTCATCCTCTCAAATCAGAGAAAGAGAAATCACGCAACACTCTCTAAAACAAACAATTCTTCAAATACTCAAAGAAGCTCTCCAATCCCAAACACTCAAATCAAACAAATAGCCTTGAAGGAGAAACATCCAAATTGTGTTATTTCATTCTAGGTCGATTTCAATTTACTCCCTAGAAGACGAACAACAAGCACTCAAAGTGTCGTTCTACTTTAGAAGTTCAACTGTGGATGAGATCAAGCCATGACGACCCTCATTCGAGAAGTCAAGTCAATTGTTCATGAACTTACCAAATTAGTTTGTGAATAAAATCAAATTCAAACGGAGATCGAATCAGAGGAGAAAATATTAGAGATTGTACTTACAWATTCAAATCAATTCAATAAAATTCATATTTTTTTGCATCTATTTTGACTTTGTCATGTTTGACCATTGTTAAAATTTGTGTTTACAAATTTTTGGCACGCTCGYTGGGACCATCTCTACCTCTCATCCCTTTCTCCGCTCAAGCAATCAAGTACGTGTATTCAACGATGATGACCCGCAAAGGAAAGTTCATTCGTAATGACGACAATAACAAATCAACTTCCCTAAGTGAATATCTTTCGATGGATCCAAATGAAGTAGATATTGTCGTTGTAAACACCTTGGTAATTGGAGCAACCACCATCGAGGAAGATGTTGCAAATATGAAGGCACAAGCTGAAAAACTTGTCAAAGAAAACAAAGAAAAAGAAGCACAAATAAAACATCAAGGCAAACAAATCGACAAACTCACAAGAAGACTTGAAAAAATGCCGATGGGTGAGCCATGCAAGAAAGATGGAGGTGAAAGTGAAGATGATGTTCAAGAATCGAGTGTCAGTTCAAAGACGAAGGAAAAGTAAAAGGAGTAAAAGGCCTCACGAAGACCTTTCAATTCCTTTCACCATCCAACAACTTCAGGATATGATATTAAGTACCGTGAAACGTCAACTTGGTAAAGATGTCAGAGGAAATAGACATTACAGCAAGCCGTATACAAAAAGGATCGAATCATTGCAGATGCCTAGCGGCTATCAACCTCTGAAGTTCATGCAATTTGATGGAAAAGGTAATCCAAAGCAACATGTTGCACATTTTGTTGAAACATGTAACAATGCGGGTACTAGAAGAGATCTCCTCGTAAAGCAATTTGTCCGAACTCTCAAAGGTGTTGCATTCGATTGGTACACGGACTTGTCTCCTGAATCCATTGACGGTTGGGGGCAAATTGAGGATGTCTTCTTGAATCACTTCTATAACACTCGTCGTACGGTGAGCATGATCGAGTTGTGGAATACCAACTAATTAAAGGACGAATCAGTTGTGGATTACATCAATCACTAGAGAGCTTTGTAGAGATGTGCGTCCAAGGCATGCATTGGAATTAAGCCAAAAATATTTCAAGATTTGGCAACTCGAGCTCATGAAATGGAGATTGTAATTGCCGATCATGAAGATCAATCGGATTAGTGTCTACGTCAAAGGAGGAATGCGACTACAACCTTCAAAAAAAAAAGTAAATCAAAATCAATACTCCTCAACAAGAGTATAAACTATATGATCAAAATCATTTACTCCTCAGCAAGAGTATAAACTGCACGATCGAAATCAAACATCTCCTAAGCAAGAGTATAAAAGGCATAACGAAAATAAAAATTACTCCTAAGCAAGAGTATAAAAGGCATAACGAAAATCAAAATTACTCCTAAGAAAAAGGATAAAAGGCATAGCCAAGAAAAAGAGTCTCCTAAGAGAGAATCTAAACTCCAATTAAACTCAAACAAATTGTACCTTGAATTACGTTTGGCTTGATCCAAATAAACACATCTCAAATACTTATTAGGTACGTAGGCATCTTGAATTTAATATCATTTGAGTGCAGCCATATCAAAAACTGAAACTTGCGGGTGTTGAAGCATGAGGATCACTTTGCCCCTTGTCTTAAAAAAACTACATTGATGAGTGATGACACACATTTGTCATCATTTGTTCGAAGTTTGACGGAGAAAGATCTCAAGCACCGTTATCTATCAAAGTTTGTCGAAGAAAACTTTCAAGCACCGTCATCCATCAAAATTTGTTGGAGAAAGCTTACGAGCACCAACACTCCACCAAAGCACTTCAAGTTTGAAGTGCAAAAAGGTTCAAAGCGACGAGATTCTCTAACGATGGAGAAAGCTCCCAAGCACCATTAATTTCACAACATGCCTCGAACTTTGAAAAAAGCTTCGACGGAGAACTGTGACAAAAAAAACAAACATAAAGCCACGAAAATTGGAGAAATTAAAGCTTCAAGCACCATTATTATGGCAAGCAAAACCATCAAGCGACATCTATGAGCCAAAGAAGTCGTGTCAAATCCTCTATGACGTCAATGGAACAATGAAGTCAAAAATGGATTTTCCTCCACAAAATTTTGAAACCTTGGTGTATCTTCAAACAAATCATGGTTGGATGTCTACTTTTCCACGAGCCATGTTCGGTGATTTAATTAATTCTTTCATGTTGGCATGAGGTCTTTCATCAATGTAGTGTGTCAAGTTGAGTGGGGAAGGACTAGCTCTTCAGATGAGGCAATCCGATGTAGCTTGAGCACTTAACTTCACGGCACGAAAAATTTATTAATGTGTTGCGTCAACTTATATTTAAGTCAATATCAAAATTATTGATTTATTTTATATTTTACGGTCCAATTAATTTAATTAATTTGGGTTGAGAATCTATGTAATTAACTCATTTTAATTATTTTAATTAAGTATATATAATTAGTAAAATKCTAAAATGGATCAACCTAATTTAAATATGTCATTATTGTCTGACCCATAGCCCAAAACAACATTAAAACTCTAAAGGGTCTTCWACTCTATAAATAGATGGCTCATTCACGTCATCCGGGAGGAGACAAAGAATCATTCCTTCGAGAGGAGAAAAATKATTTCCATCAAAGAGAAAAATCATTCTCTCAAATCAYAGAAAGAGAAATCACGCAACACTCTCTAAATCAAACTATTCTTCAAATACTCAAAGAAGCTCTCCAATCCCAAACACTCGAATCAAACAAATAGCCTTGAAGGAGAAACATCCAAATTGTGTTATTCCATTCTAGGTCGACTTCAAATTACTCCCTAGAAGACGAACAACAAGCATAAGATCAAGCAACGACGACCCTCATTCAAGAAGTCAAGTCAAATGTTCATGAGCTTACCAAATAAGTTTGTGAATAAAATCAAATTCAAACGGAGATCGAATCAGAGGAGAAAATATTAGAGATTGTACTTACAAATTAAAATCAATTCAATAAAATTCATATTTTGTTGCATCTATTTTGACTTTGTCTTGTTTGACCAAAATTGTTAAAATTTGTGTTTACACACACAATGCGTGCTTAGCGTTTTAAAATTTATTTTAATAGTGAACAATAATATGAAAAGTATTTGAATTGACAACGGAGTGGTTGACTATATTTTTTTTATTATGTACTACTTATTAATAGATAAATTAGTACGTTAATCACCATGTTTATTTATTATTTATACCACAATTCAAGTTTCTTATTTTGTCATCAAAGTGTTTTTAATGTCAATTTTAATTTCAAAATTTAAAAATAGTTCCTTTATTAACTTGCTTAATATTACACATGGTAAGTCGTTGTTAATTGATATTTTGGTTGTTGATTTTTTTAGCAGTTATTTTGAAATTTCATGGAATATTTTTATATTGATTGATTGTTGATTTTCTTAGACAGTTATTTAGCTTGATGACTTGTAATTGTATTTTGTCAAAGGGAAGGGGGTAGGGTGGTAATTTCGGGGGACACCACCGTGACTTCCCCCCTTCRCTTATATAATAGAGATTTGTTATTATACTTCCATTTTAAGAAATCCCAACTATTGATTATGATTTACTTTGAAAGAACGACCCTTGGTGGAGATAAAATAAGAGCTTGCGATGAATTGAGTGAGGTTAGGTTCGGTTTGACTCAATAATATTAATGGGTCAAACCCTCCACCCAACTAACCTTATTTTAAGTTCAATGGGTTGAGCCGTTGAGATTTTCAAGTTTCTATCCAATCCACCCTGATAATAAACGGGTCAGCCTGATTATGACCCATCAAACCATTTCCAATTAACTTTCAATTTTAAATTCTGAAGTGTTATTCGAAATCCATAAATATTGATAAAAGTCCGCATTTCATGAGCAATTGACCTAAAATACTACCAACGTGCATGTTATCTCAATTTGTACTAGCGTTTTGTGCACGCGATGCGTGCATACATATAATTAGCAAATGCATGGGGGGACAATATTGAGAAATTTATTGTTAGTTTCATAATATGACACTCAAAACTTATAAAGACACATTGAAAATTTCATATTTATAGCATTTTTGTCATATATATMAAATATCACCCAAGACTTTTTTATAGCTGAAAAAATTTAGTAACGAATATAATGAACATGAAAATATTAGGATCGAAAAAACTACTGTAAATGAAATGATAGATGGAGATGTAGTTTWCATACGTATAACAATAGTAACATTGTAAATTACATAATTTATAAAAAGGTAATTCAATTACTACTACACTATAAATTTATAATGTAAATATCAAGATATGCACGTGTTTCTCATACATTAATATATYTTTTGCACTTATGGCTCATTTACAATAAAAATAAAAGAAACATATTGACATTGTAGAAAAGCATTGTATCTTTGAATGTTTAAGAATGAAGAGTACGTGAATTATTGTACGTATGTGTTTTTATTACTTTTATATAGTGGAGTGTGCATATTATTTTTTAACCAATCTATTATAAAAATTCATAATAAGTTACATTATCTGTGTCCAAATTCATTATATGTTATATAATTTGTATCCAAATTCACGATAAAATACCTAATTAGTGTTTAAATTCATTATAAATCATATTATTGTCCAAATTCATTAATTATTAGTGTCTATATTAATTGTCTTTTATTGATTGACATGTAATTGGAAAATTGACTTTGAGTAGATTAATTTTTATTTTTATTTTTTCAAAACTATATTTATGTACTAAGGGCAAAATTGTAACTTTATAGGGGGACACCATTGCTCCCCCTTGACTTATATAATAGAGATTTTGTAATTATTTTTGTATTTTTTTAATTATTAAATGAACCATGGTCTAGGTTATATTATTGGGCGTTTGGAATTTTTATTATTTTTTTTAAAAAAATTGCATGCGTATGAACCATTTTTAATTTAAAATAAATTAAAAATTGCAGCTACAAAATTAGGTGCATTTTTGTCAYATTGCTCACGAAAGATGTACTTAAATACATATTTCTGGATTTCGAATAACATTCCCCATTCTACATAAGTGAACCAAACTTTGACCCATTAACCTAACAACATGATAATTATACTTTCGCACGATGTAATCAGATTGTTATTTTCAACGACCTAACCCATTAAATAAAAGGTCTTTTGTTCAAAACCCCTTAAACCTCAACCCTGTTTGAAAATAACCCCCTTTTGTTTATTTATTTTTAAAAGAACACCAAAGCTTTGTAAAGATTCAACTAGCACCACCAAATTGTAATTCCGATGAAAATCCGACCAAAGATGATCGACCCACCACCTCTTTGGTATAACTGTAATACTTCTCTTTAAATCAATTTCATCACTTTCTACCAACAATCATAAAAACAAATCCCCAAACAACCCCCCCCCCCTCCAAAAATAATTCCACAAATCCTTCAATTCCCATCGCGATCATCTGGAAGACTGAGGGTTTTTTAAATACTTTTTCCAGGCTTGATTTTGTTGTTGTATCATATCAATGAAATTAGTACTTTTGTTTTCTCAATTGAATTAGGACTGAAATTAAGGTTTTATCTCATCTTATTTAATTTGTTCATTTGTTGTTAGATTAGTCTGTGGCTATGAATTGCAAATGTGGCTACCCTACTAATGTGCTTAGGTCTTGAACTAACCAGTACAAATCCTGGGAGGAGGTTCTTTTCATGACATTTGTCTGATGTAGAAAATGGAACTAATGGTTGTAGATTCTTTAGATGGTATTAGATAGGATGGAGGAATGACAAAAATCAATGATCAATAATGAACTTGTTATGGAGAATAATTTTTTAAACCAAGAAATGTCAGTCTTGAACAATGAGTTGATAAAATAGAACAAATTGGCTAGGATTGAAAAAAAAACAGAGGAGAGGAAATTCTATAGGGGCATTCATTATGAGAATTTATGTAGGAGGAACTTTTGTAAGGGGATTCATCAGGGAAATTACGACAATAAAATATTAAAGAAAAACAGTTACCTTCTTTTGACACCAAATTCTTATTTTACTACCATTGTTTTTTTTTTCCTTTTATCACCTAATTGAAGGCGATCAACTATTAAACTATTGCAATTTTTTTTTTAATAGTGAACACGAGGAATAAGGGCGAGAGATTAGGGTTCGTAACTTATTTTTTTAAAAAAGAGTGACTATGGAGAGAGGTAGAAGATGGTGATGTAAAAGGGTGAGAGAGGAAAGTCAAGGGGTTGTAAATAACTGAGGGCTAGGATAGTATTTTCAATATGATTTTAAATGGAAAATAAGGTCGGTTGACCATCTGTGGTCGTATTGTCATCGGAATTACAATTTAGTAGTGCTAGTTGAATCTTTACAAAGGTTTGATGAGTTTTTTTAAAAAAATAAACAAAAACGGATTATTTTTAAAAAGGTTAAAATGAAGAGAGTTTACACAAAAAATCACTAAGTATTTCATAATTGACTAATTTTTAGTTTGATGGGGTTGAAAATCTAGACCGAACCTTTTATTAACGGTCTGGTTTAATTTTAAAAGGTCTAGTCTACGGGCTATTAGGGGTGAAAGTTCYGTTTTCYATTTGGATTATGACCAACTTCAAATCCGAARCATTTTATTTCGGTTTTTAAAATTTRACTCCAAATCCAAATCAAATTGTATTTCACTCCAAACCAAACCAAATCGAAAAAATTCGATTTTTAGTCCTTCGATCCAAACCAAACCGAATTTTTAATTCAATTACGCTACAATAACAAATTACGTTTGGTTTGGTTTGGAGTGTTTTAATTCAATTACGCTACAATAACAAATTACGTTGAAATAATGCCTAAAATTTCTAATGAATTAACAAATAACAAATTCAAATTAAGTCCAAACAAAGTTTCAAATAGAATAACAACTTTACAACAAAATTAAATTTTAGAGAGTTAATGGGGCAAATAGACCATTGAGTCTAAATWAAAACAAGCCCTTTTAATAATTCGGTGTGTTGTTTGGAGTTCGATTTTCCTCTCTCACACCGACTTCAAACCGAAAARCGAYTTTTAAGAAAATTTGACTCCAAACTGCACCAAATTTTTAAACAAACCGAACCATATTTTTAATACGGTTCGATTTGGTATTCGGTTTTAAACCAATTTAGTTTCACACCTAAGTGCTATAGATAAATTTCATAAAAAAAAATGATGAAAGGGCAAAAAAGTAAAAAAGATAAAATGGAATCATAAGAGAGAGTGTGGAAAGAGAGAAGAGAGAGAAAGAGCGGAGTACAGAAGAAAAAAGGCCTCGAAAGAGAGAAGAGAGAAGAGAGAAGAGAGAAGAGAGAAAAGAGAAGGAGCAAAGTGAGATGGGGTTGGTGTGGCTTGAAGCAGCACTACCGCTGGGGATCATCGCAGGCATGCTGTGTATTATGGGCAATGCTCAGTACTACATCCACAAGGCCTATCACGGCAGGGTATGTATTTTTTTCCTTTAGATCTGCAATGCGTTTCCATCATCGTGTGCTTTCATTGATGACGATGATGATGATGATGATGATGATGTTGATTATGTCGATGTTGATGATTCTGATTTTACAATTGAATAGAATGTACCACTCACTATCATCTTACCAATTTATTGCAGCCCAAACACATCGGCAACGACCTCTGGGATGTGGCCATGGAGAGAAGGGATAAGAAGATGATGGAGCTTTGCTCCTCCGACGATTCCTAATTTCAACTTCTCTGGTACCTCTTCTCTCCCCTCCCTTTTCTACTTCCTAGGGTTTCAAATTATTTTGATTTCCATATATACTCCTGATTGGATCATTTGGATGTTTTTCAAATTAGCTCAACATCAACTTTCSAGTATTTTATTAGTTTCAATAACAGAAACATCATCATTTCTATTTTTWTTTTTTTTTGGAAATACCTATATCTTTAATTTCCCATTTTGAATGTGCTCTCAAAATATTCATATATCATTGACAAATTTTTTTGGTTGTGAAAAAGAACACAAGCACTGTGAAATTCCGTAATGTTGTCATTGACACCTCCATGTTCCAGACCTCCGTGTTGTAAATTGGGTTGTTCATTCAATTTGTTGGTGAAGCACAATCCCGAAGAACATATCTGATTAATCCAATTTGTCTACTATCATTTTGTCTTCTTGCCCCCCAAAACATATCCAAGTGAAACGTTTTCCTTAACACCTTGTTCTTTTAAGCAAAGGGGGGAAAGGAACGGAGGAAAGAGAATCAAGAGAAAGGGATGGGAAAGGTGACATTCCCCCCTTCCAACTCACTCCAATTTTGGTGGGATTACGTTTATTAAAGAGGGGAAATAGTTCCCTCCTCTCCTTCCCTTTCTTTAACAAACCTCTCCTTTTCCTTTCCTTCCATTTTGTTGTGTAAATTTGTTGTTAAAGAAATTAATATTGTTAGAGTCAACCAATACTCCTTCTGTTTTTATTCAATGTTCCACATTAACTCTTGCATTATTTATCGACTTAACTTTGATCAATAATAGGTATTTATATGCATATAAAATAATATAGTCATGTGGTATCTTGTTTAATTCTTCTTGTTTTATACTTTTCAAATATATGTAATTTTTATAAATTTTGGATTTATTTAATTAGAGATATATTGATTGAATGTTTTGTCTCGATAAGTGTGAAAAAAAGTGGAACATTTATTAAAAAATGGAGGGAGTATAAAGCTCACTCACTTTCCACTGTTCGAGTGAAGCAAGGCAAGACTGCTTGCACTCTTATAGATGTGTATGCGGACGAGAATGATCAATTTACATGTAAACACTTCAATGAATTTTTTCTTTTTCCATGCGCACCGTAMTGATTAAGTGTGCTTGCAGAAATGTGAGGCATTTGTTATAGGAGAAAAGTTAGCCTTCATTATGTGAATGAAAAGGATGGAGTAGGTTTAGATTTCTAAGGAGTAAAGTTCCTTTGTTTGACCCGGTCACCAGGAGCATACATGTGGAGAATTTTGTGAAGGAGAACAGAATTCTTTAATGAAAAATAAAAGAGTTGTGGACCTTCACAAAATAAAGAAATTACAAATGTAACCTCTCCTTACAATGTGTCAAGCTATCTAGCTATTTGCTTAATAGCTTAACTTGTGAAAACAGGGAAGAGCATGTCTGTAAAAACTTGTGGAATTTTGTTATTGATTATTGRCCTTACTAAATTAAAAGAAGAAGATAACCCTACCCTATAATTTCATTCTATGTTGTTGAGAGAGACACACCCATAGTAGGGGCCACCAGAGATGGGATTAGGGATGAGCAAAAACACTAGGTACCCGGTCCGGTARCGGCGGGTCCAGTCCCGGTTGTATTGGTACCGATTCTGGTTTCAAAAKTGAGGAACCGGTTGTGACCGGTTTCGGGTGTAGAGTTTTGGGACCCGCTACCCGATGGTACCGGTTCTGGAATTGGGTTGTCACGTGAATTTGGGGATATTTTGCTTTAGTTTGTTAGGTTGTTGTAGTTTATYACTTTGTAAATGTCATGAGGCCCAAATGCCCAATAGCCCAAAATACTTAAAGTCATATTACTCACATACTCATTTTCTAATCCTAACTTCAATCACTCATTCACTCACCCTCACCCTCACCCTCACCCTCACCCTCACCCTCACCCTCACCCTCACCCTCACCCTCACCCACAAAGCTCCTCATGCCATTATCCCTCACCCTCACCCACACCCACAAAGCTCCTCACGTCGTTGTTCTTCAATCTTCAAGACGCCARAGCCATCGAATTTCATCAGATTTCATCAGTATATCTACTTTTTTTTGTTATAATCCGTATTTTTTTGATTAATTTTTGGTTCATCTGTCCATATCTGTATTTTTTGCATCAATTTTCGATTTTTTTTGTTTTAATAAATCTTTTTTTTGTTCAATCTGTAATTTTTATTTTCAATTTTTAAAAAGAGATTTTCGGTTCAGTTTTTCCAAATCTCGTCTTTTTTTTTCTTCTTTTTTTTAAAGAAATTTTCGCGTTTTTAATTTTTTTTTTTTTTTTATTGTAGTTGGATTATTGTAATACTTGATTGTTGAATGTTAATGTACATTATGCCTTCAAGTTCACAATTGGAAAGAATAAATATATGGAGTAGATGTAATGCTTTTTAACATTAAAAAAAATTCAATTTTATAAACCCAGTTACTAGTTCCGGAATCGGTACTTGGCGGTTCCGGTTCCACTTCCCAAAAAATTGGAACCGGTTCAAACGGTTCCGGTACCGGTTCCAAGTACCAATACCCAGGTGGTRCGGTTCCATCGGAAAACACCGGGTACCCGATTGTGCTCAACCCTAGCTGAGATAGGCAAGTAGACGTGGACACGTGGTATGGTGGTGGCGCAACAACGAAGGCAAAGGATGAGGGGTTTATTTACTTTTTCTCCCAATTCTTATCAAACGGTGCGAAACCATTTCATACAATAACAATTAATAAAAAGTGACCATCAATTATACGGAGTATATACTCATTGATTTGAGCTATGAGCAACAGTAAATTTGAAGAAGAACCTCTGCTTTATTTTTGGGGGATGAATAAAAAAGGGAAAGAGGTGGAAATATGATTAATTAGGGTTAGGGTCATTTGAGTCTTTGCATGTTATAGTTATGGTCTTATGGATAAGAAAAGTCATTGTACAATCAGTTAGATCTCACTGTTTTTCATTTAACCTTTTTCTTCTTTGTTCTGTAATAATTGAGTTGAACTTGCACCCTGTATTTCACATCTCTTTTGAGTGTCTACCACTTTGGTGATTGTTGATTTCATGATGTTTGATGAGTGAGCTCAACAAAAGAAATTTCTTTTCTAAAATACCCCCTCTGTAACATATTAACTCCATCAATTTTATGTCAAATCCTTGCAAATTAATGTTACGGAGGGAGTATTACTAAGCTTTTTGCAGAGAGTTGATTGATGTGACATTGTATTGTTACATTTCTGCAGGATGCATTAGTTGGAGACTTGAAGGAATAAAGTGAGCAATCAGGATTAGAGAAATCCTACCGTTAGCTTCAGCCTTCAACTAGATCACCAAGAATTTGTCTGTTTTTTGTTACTATTTTCTCATGATTGTATTTACCAGTTTGGATATCAAATAGACGCGTCTGGTGGAGGGATACCAGTTTGGATTTGTTTTGCATTTGCAAATTTTATGGTTTTCAATTTTTGTTTTTGGGGGATTTTATCTATGCAATCAAATCCGATATTGGGTTCATCAAATAATTGACTGGTTTGATTTGCAATGTTGGGTAATGAAACTAACGTTTCTAACAATGAGAAAATAGCTAAAAATTMCTCCATGTTGGAGATTTACGTTCATTGATTGAGCTGTGCCACAATTGCAGATTTGATGTCATAGCAAGTGCTCGATAGCTTTATATGGCTCTCTGCCTCTATGCTTTGGATTAGAGCCATAATACCTTTATTCTCTTTGGACTAGAGTAACTGGCTATACATGATTGCATGATGGGTACTGTGACATTCCTTGCTAGCTATCGATGAAGGTTCAATCGAAAAGATGCTCGTTATTCTCATTGGGTTATGGCCACTGGTTATGTATATTTGATCTTCCTTTCACCTGGCCAGGTATCAGCTAGAGTAATAGTAATAGTTGGGTTATAATTGTTTGAGAGGTGGTTAATGAAAAAGGTCAAAATAAAATGGTCTTGGTGTTTTGGATGCCATTTAGAGTCCCTTTACCTTGGTCCTATGGTCAGATGTTGAAGCTAGTGGTTGGTCTTGATGGGAGTTATCTCTGTTACACAAGAGAAGAGGAGATGGTGGTAGTGTCTATTATATAAGGGAGGGGAATGGAAGAAGGTGGAAGATTGGTGGTGTTCACCTAAAATTACCTRTTGTCGTTAATAAAATTTTAATAATAATGAAAATTAAAATCAAAAAAAAAAAAATCAATCATAATTAATTACTTTAAATTCAAAAACTTGACATGAATATGATTTTGTCAATTAATACATGTTTCAAAAATATTATCTAATATGATTTTATTTTGATTTAGCATAATGAGGAGAATTACTATTTATTTGAAATAATACTCGAAAAAAATATTGTTATGAACTAAATACAATATTATAATTCACTACAAATAATTCAATAAGTAAATTAGAAGTCCAATTTTGTGTACGGTCCCTCTTTTCCGTGGGGCATAGTTTCGATGAGACACCGTTTTACTAAGAATTGAATTTTTGCTATTTTGCATAGTGTGAGTATGTTGACATTGATGATTGTGGATACTCGAAGTCGAATAGAGGAAGTCGCCGCCGCACTCCTTCGGGGAGCTGCGGAATCCATTTTAAGCCTTGTGTACATAATGCATGCAAGACAAACACTCCATTGTTTGGTCATGCATCGAGGTCATGGATTCGGGGACGAAGGTAAGGGCAAAGTAGTGTACTACACCCCCGCATCTAGCGACCTTTACTCGATCTCATTGCAAAATTACTAATTGTGGGTCCAAAACTGTTGGAATAGTCTTTTCTCATGACCGTGAAGGTGTGCCAGAAATTCTGGATAAAATAGAATAAGGTCACCGAGATGTCATTTTTTGGTCGAAAAACGTGGATCATCACCGAAATGAGGTATCCGGATAATTTTCGAAAAAATTGTCGAAATTTTTACCATAGGTTCATATGATAATATGATGGGTCCAAGGAAGATTTGAGGCCCAAATAAGTCCATARGAGGGATTTTTGAGTCTGTTAAAGAAAAAACGACAAAACATCGAAACACGACAGTTGACCGTTTTTGCCCAATTATTGACCGCTGACGGTCGGTATATGTTTTTATGTTATTAAAAAAAATTACTCAGTAATTCATTTAAACACGACTCATGGGATGGGGTCATGGCCACGTGCCCACATGTTATCTAACATTCTAATCGTTATTTTCAACTTCTTTTCTCTCACATCTTTCATCTTCTTCTCTCTCTTATTTTCCCTCTCTCTCTCCTCTCAATACTCTAACAATTGTCTTCTTTATTTATTTTCACTCTTATTTCCTTCAATTCATTCCAATTTTTTTTTATCTCTCTGCTCTTTCGCTTTTCAACCGTACCACTCCGATTTACACAATCACAACGACGAATCGCCACGCCACCTCACCACCGCAACTACCTCTTTTTCATTGCGCCACCTAACCTCTGCATAGCCGCACTGCTCTAAGGGTAGTTCTTCATTTTATTTCTTATCTTTTATTTGCAATTTGTTTTTGTTCTGCTATTTTCTTGTTCGTTTTGATTTTTCATTATCAGTTAATTGTTTTGGGGGTTTGTTTTATTTTTTGCAATTTTCCAGATTTCTTTCATGATTTTTCATTTTATTATTCGGATTTATTTTAAAATTTCACTTTACACATTTTTGTTTTTTTTTTGTTTTTTCTTGTTATTCGGAAATTAGGGTCCATTGTTGGTTTTAGTTRGTTATTTGTAATRGATATTGTACTTTGTKCATTTCTCTAAGTAATGCAATGGTTCTTTTATTTAATTTATTTGCATATTTTTCCGTTTCCTCTTTTCTTGTGCACTGCCTTTTATTATTTGTTGTCATGTGTGGTTTGGACACTGACACACCTAATAAGGATATCACTGCTTTTACTTTCTTGGAATAATAAATAATATTAATATTTTTTTAAAATTTTTCTTCGTCTTTTACCGARCGTCATCGGTAATGARCGACTGTCTCAAATAGCAGTTGGTATTTACTGATTGTCTAGTTAAGCGGTCGGTAACTGCGGTCGGTAATTATCAACCATTCCGCGTTTTTACCGACCGTTATTGACTTGTTTTTTACGATCGACAAAAGCTTGTTTTATTGTTGTGATATTTATTATAGGTGTCGCAAGTTTTTTTTTTTTTTTTTTTTTTTTTGACGAGAAAAGGGGATATTATTAAGCACAATCCGAAACAATCAACGAGTTCACCTCCAAAGGAGCTTCCTCCAAGGCTCCAACCAAACTCTAAGGCCATCCAAGGTATAACTTAAATGAGCTAAACCATGAGCAACCTTGTTACCCCCCCTTCTTACAAATGAAAAAACAACAGAATTACAATAAGAAGCCAACATAACAATATCCTTTAGAACTAAACCGATAGGAGAAGTAGAGGCAACAGGTTGTTTCAACTTATTGTAAAGGGATAAGCAATCGGTCTCCACCACCAACTTCCTCAATCCACTCTCCCACGCAATCTTTAACCCATGGCGGAGTGCCATGGCTTCCGCCAGTTCAGCATCATACTCCCCCAGAACACACAAGCAAGTAGACATTAGGACACTACCCTCAACATCARGCACAACCCCTCCCAAACCAATCTTTATTCCCTTCAACACCGCTGCGTCCGTATTCAGTTTATAGCACCCAGAAGGAGGGGGAGTCCACGAGCCAATGTCAGTTAGCTTGTTGGCCCTAGGAGCTTCTTCAATAGCATTAGCTTCCATGTACTCACCAACCGAACCCTGTGCTTTTGCAAGTAAAAGTGTAATCGAGCCCAGTCTTCGACTAAAATACCACGCATTACGCCTCAACCAAATKTGCCATGTGAGACTCCAGAAAATCGACCACCATTCGACATCCCTGAACTGCGCAAGAAGACGAAGTAACCAATCCCACACCGCAACTCCCATGAGCTCAGTAACCTCCAATCTTAAGACAGAGAGATTCCAAGTGGCTCGAGCTTCCCTACACAAAAAGAGTGCGTGCTGCAAAGTCTCCCTCTCCTCCCCACACATAGGACATTGCGTGTCCAAACACATCCCWCTCGCCTCCAATTTATCGAGCACTGGCAAACCTCCGTGTAGCACCTTCCACCCAAAAAGTCGAATTTTTGGTGGAATATACGCATGCCATAAGTTCTTCCACATGGTTGTATCAACTTGAAATGAAGCAGCAGCTCTGTCCCGCGAAAAGCTTTCGAGCTCCACATAATACCCACTCCTCACCGTGTATTCACCTGACCGAGAGGGGACCCACCTCCATGCATCCTCACAGTCGTGAAATGGCAAAATTTCAGACCTTATTGCCTCCACCTCCCATTTCGTAAACAAAGACTTAAGTAGTTGGGAATCCCACTCGTGCTCCGAGATCAAATCACGAACCAACACAGGCCCTCCTGTGCCTGCCATCTGGTGAGAAAGAATCCGAAAATCAGGTAGTTTCGAGACCCAAGGGTCCCTCCAAATATCCACTGTAGCACCGTTACCCACCACCTTGGAAGCCCCCTTGCGTATCAGATCCCGAGCCGAACAAATAGACTTCCACGTAAAACTAGCAAGTGGGATGACCTTCACATCCAAGAAAGACCCATAAGGGAAATATTTTTGCCTTAGGATTTTTACCGCAAAAGATTGCACATTTGTTAGAATCCGCCAAGCCTGCTTAGCCAACATAGCCTTATTGAAATGATTCAAATTACGGAACCCTAASCCTCCCATGCGTTTAGGAGCACACATCCTTTCCCATCCCACCCACGCCATCTTTCTTTCTTGCTTTTTCTGGCCCCAAAAGAAATTTCGACATAAACGTTCAATATCGTTCAGATTAGATAGAGGGAGAGCAAAGCATTGCATAGCATAAGTAGGGATCGCTTGTACCACAGTTTTAATTAGAACCTCTCGTCCAGCTTGCGAAAGACACCCTTCTTTCCACCCTTTCAGCTTCTTCAAGACTCGTTCTTGAATTGTTTGGAAAACTACTTTCTTGGAGCTCCCAACATAAGTAGGGAGGCCTAAGTATTTATCGTGATTGTCAACAGCCTTAAAAGATAACTTCGACTGAAGGATATCCCGCTTTTGTAAGTCCACATTTCGGCTAAAAGATACCTCCGATTTCTCCATATTCAATTTCTGTCCTGATGCAGCTTCGTAGGTAGAAAAGATTTCCAACACATTGTCCACCTCATTTTCATTAGCCCTAAGGAAAAGTAAGCTGTCATCTGCAAAGAAGAGATGTGAAACAGGAGTCACATTCTTACCAATTTTGAGGCCATGAATTTCCCGTTTGGCCTCAGCATCCCGTAATAGAGCCGACAATCCCTCAGCATAAAGAATGAACAAGAAAGGAGATAAAGGGTCTCCTTGTCTAAGCCCCCTAGGAGGCTTGAATTTTCTCGAGGGTTGTCCATTAACTAATATAGAAAAAGTAGCAGAACGAACACAATTCATCACCAGTACAACAAAAGCCTCAGGGAAACCGATTTTGCGCATCATGCCTTCCAAAAAATCCCATTCCACACGATCATAAGCCTTACTCATATCRAATTTTAAGCCCATATATCCCTCTTTTCCAGTGCGTTTTTTCCGCAGGTAGTGGAAACACTCATAGGCCCCCAAAATGTTATCAGTAATTAGACGACCAYGAACAAAACCACTCTGGGACTCATGAATCAAATCAGGGAGGACTTTTTTTAATCTATTAGCAAGTACTTTGGATATTAATTTATACAACACATTACAAAGACTAATGGGACGATAATCAACAAGAGACTCACAAATTTTCTTTTTGGGAATTAAAACTATATGAGTCTGATTAATCGAACCAATATCCGCTCCATTATTTAAAATATCCAAAGCATAACTAATAATATCAAGACCAAGTGCATGCCAAAATTTTTMATAGAAAAGAGCACACATACCATCAGGGCCCGGTGCTTTAGTAGGGTGCATTTGGGATAAAGAAGTTGCTATTTCGTCAGCCGAAAAGGGTAGAATCAATTGAGCTTCCATTGCATCCGTAAGAGCATGCTGGACCTTGTTTAATACCGGCTCCATGTCTATTGAATCAGCACCACGAAACAACTCATCAAAATAGTGGACCAGTACCTCTGAAATATGATTTTCATCATCAAAAAAATTCCCAGCTTCATCCTTAATTCCAGTGATATTATTTCGGATCATGTGCTGTTGAGCCTTCCCATGGAAAAACTTTGTYTTTTTATCGCCATTTTTCAACCAATCCTGTCAACTACGTTGTCGCCAAAATAATTCCTCCCGCTCTTCCAACTCATCTAACCGCACATCAATAGCCCTCATTTGGTTAATAATTTCAGAAGTTTGGGGTTGGGCCATTAAATCATGCATTTGTTGTGTACAAGCTCTCAACTCCTTCTGGAAAGTACCAAATTTACCATTACTCCAAGTAGTAAGGCAACGTGAAGTATTTMCCAATTTAGAAGTAACATCTCCTCCTTGATTCCACGCATCCTCCACCACTTCCATACATGACTCCTCTCTTAACCACATCTCCTCGAAACGAAATAATTTACGTTTTTTCCTCGCCTTTGGAGCTGCCACAACACCCTTAATATCCAGCAAAATGGGAACATGGTCYGATCGTCTCTTGGCCATATGAGTAATAAAAGAACCTCCATACATGCTCCGCCACAAATCATTAGCTAGAAATCGATCGAGACGCTCTTGAACATTAGCTTCATCACCTTGGTTATTCGACCAAGTGAAGGGATGTCCCACAAAATTGAGGTCTGCCATTCCGCAAGCATCCACAGCATCTCTAAAGCTCTCAGCTAAGGCAAAATCAAAAGGAGCACCACCACATTTATCCATCGACCAAAGCATGAGGTTCCAATCCCCGCCACACACCCAAGGTTTGTCYTTTGTGTCTCCTAGGGCTCGAAGGAGATGACAAGTCTGCAGTTTATTTTCATCCTCCGGGTACCCATACACCCCAGTAAACCTCCATTGATTTCCATCCGAGCTAATCACATCAACATCAATATGGTTCATCGAGAAAGAGAGTAACGAAATATTCCACCCGCCTCGCCATAAGAGCCCCAGACCACCACTGCGATGCCTCACTTCCCCCCTACATCCAACATAAATGAGCCCGTCGCACCGTAGCACTAGTTTTAGCCGCTCCATTTCACTCCCATGTAACCGCGTTTCCTGAATAAATTTCAAATGAGGATTTTCTATTTGCACCACGCGTCGGAGTGCCTTGATTGCCTTGGGATTCCCCAACCCTCGGCAATTCCAAGAAAGAATTCTCATTGGYAACCGAGGGCATTTTGGTTGCCCGCACCATCCACTAGCATATCAGTGCTTGAAGAATTATTCGCATCATCCCGCGCATCCGCATTCARATTCGAACTATGGCCCCTACTCCTCCCAGCAGKATTACTCTTTAAAGAAGGATGGCTTACTAGACGGCTCTGCTCCATACGACCCCGCTTAGAGAAGCGTTCCCCTGCATCTCCCAGCACCTCATCAAGTTCAAAATGTCGAGCCTTCTCAGGATTATCCACCACCGAAAGTGACTGATCATGAGCATCAAAATAGGAGCATCAACTTGTTCCAGGATGCCATTACTTCTAACAGGCATTATGTACACTACAAAAAAACTACTTTTAGGACTGTTAGAATCCGTCCCAAAATAGGTAAATTCCGTCGCTAAATTAATTTAGCGAAAAATTTAGGGACATATTCTGTCCGTCCATAAATCGATTTAGCGACGGAATCTCAAAATCCGTCCTTAACTTAGGGACTGAATTCAAATCCATCCCTAATTAAAATGAATAAAAAATGTTGTGATTACTCTTAATCACCATTTAATTACACTTATTAATCATGCCACTCGTCCAGCTCTTGAGAGGAATCGAACTTGCGACCTCAAAGTCACAAACTAAAGCTCCAACTAACTACTCCAAATACAAACTTGTATTACTGGAATAATTAGGGATAGATTTTGACATTCCGTCTCTTAACTTAGCGATGGATTTTATAATATGTCCCTCGCCAAGTTTAGGGACGAAAATACGTAATGTCAAAATCCGTCCCTAAATTTGACGGATTTTAGAAAATATGTCTTTAAAATTCATTTTTTTCTTTTTGCAAATTTGGACCCTCTAGAGGCGTGTTTTGGAATTTTTTGTTGGGCCAAACCCCTACGGAATTTGTGCACATGGTGCGCCTCAAAATTCCGGTCAGTTTGATATATTATGGACCTCTATCAGGTATCRGTAGAGAAAGTTACGGACAAAAGAATCATAGCTTTCATTAAACACTTTCGCCCACGAAAACGTACTTCCACTAGTAGAAAAAAGCTCAAAAGCTGCGGTTTTGAACCGTAGCTTTTTGGAGTGCAGCTTTTGARAAAATTCCTCAAAAGCTGCGGTTATATAACTGCATCTTTTAAGTGTCAAAAGCTGATTATATAACCGCAACTTTTGACACTCAAAAGCTGCAATTTTTAGTTAATAACRGCAGCTTTTGACTGCTATATTAAAAAAAAATTATTTCACAAAAAAATCAATTGGTGTTTTTTTTTCTTTAATGAAAATTAAATATTACAATGATTATTTGTAATTTTTTGTTATTGATTGTTTTATGATGTCCAAAATCAATATTATAATTAATAATATCTAATGATGTCCAAAATCAATATTTGTATTTTTTTGTTATTGTTAGTTTTATGATCTCCAAAATCAAAAATATGCTTGTCCAAAAAATTCACGTTGTCCACAAAAATCACTGTGTTGTCCAAAAAATATTCATGTTCTTGAGAATCATATCTTCCAATGTTACCTTCAAACAAATAAAAATAAAATAAAATTATTGTAAATTTTTATAATCATATTTAACTAAGAAAAAAAAAATCAAAGAAGAAAACCAGATTTGAAACGACAGGGTACAATAAATAAAAAACTAGAGATGAAAACTAAATAAATAAAACGAAAATCTTACAAAAAAAGAAAACCAGATCTGAAAGAAATCAGGTAGAAAAACCAAAACTAAATTCAAAACAACGAAAAAATAAATCGTCAAATCTCATCGCAAATCATCGGAAAATCGTCAAACAAAATAAATAAAACGAAAATCTTACAAAAAAAAAGAACCAGATCTGAAAGAAAATCAGATAGAAAACCAAATAAAATCAACAACGAAAAAAATCAAATTTGTCAAAAATCCCAGAATTATTAGAAAATCGTCAAAATTCTAAAATCCATCAAAATTCCAGAAATTCGTCAAAAATAGAGGATTAAGAAGTCATGAAATAAAAAGGCGATAATTAAAAAAATAGGGACAAGCCAGAAATTAAAAATACGAACATGATTGAATTGCTAAAATAAACCACATTTGTTAAAAAAAAATTGTCACAAAACCAGAAATCAAAAAATAAATCATAAATTACAATCGTAAAAATAAATCATAAAAATAGAAAGAAAAACTTACCAAAACTTGAAATGAAATTGAGCTGACGAAGAAAACCCAGATCACTCCACTTATGTGGCTGTTGCGAGGGGCGAGGCGAAGACGTAGCGGTCGATTTTTGGGGATGTCGACGTCGTCACATCGGCGAAGGAGAGATAGGAAATTGGCGCGCCAACAAACCCACAATAAAGTAGGGTGCGACTAGAATTAAAGGATAGATGGAGGAGAAAGCGGCGGCGGAAGGAGAAAGAGGGGAACGCGCCGCAAGGAGAGAAAGAGGGGAGATCGGGACCCAAGATGAGTGGAGAGAGGAATTGGTGGTTGAGTGAAGATAGAGAAGGTTTGAGGAGATAAAAGCTGGGAGGAGGAAGAGATGAGAGGAGGGAGGAGAGAGAAGTATTAATGAGGCGTGTGAAAGATGGGAGGAGTGGATAAATTAGGGTTTTTAGAGGGTAAGGTTTCTTAAGTTGGGCCCAATAAAAGGCCGCATCTTTGGTTTCTTTTGTTGGGTTTTGACATGATTAAGCAACGGTTAACGCAAATAACTGCAGCTTTGTGTTTCTCAATTTTTTTTGGCTCTAATGCTACGGTTGGTCTATTTTTCTATTAGTGTTCGCACGTGTTGCTACGACAATTCTAAGTTGTTTAACTCATCCGTCAAGCTTTTCCATTCAATCGTGGGTTATACACCTAAAAAAGATCTCTGGGATTAGTAGAACTACCTTCAAAACAACCTCGGAAAAGAGATACGTTGTTTAGAGAATAAAAGAGTTAGGGACAGATTGATCCGTCCTAGAATCCGTCCCTAATTCAGGTCGGAGAATTTTTAATTTGTCCTTGTTAGGGAGAATTTTGGATATGTCCCTAGTTAGGGACGAATTAGAACTTCTGTCCTTAATTAGGGACGGATTTAAATCCGACCTAAATTTCCATTCTTATACGAGCTTTTTTTTTGTAGATGGTATTTCCGTAACTTTTGTCTTTCCTTTTATTATTCTTATAAATATTCATATCATTCTCATCATTCCATCTGAAACACTACTAGCACCGACGAAACCAACAAAATCGCATCTTTGCTCTCGTTGATTCTTCTCCAAAGACTACTTTTAATACAAGGATTTTCAAATTTGGGGTTTCCATAAAACTAGGCCACGGAATAGGGGTGAGTTTTGTTCGAAAACATATTCGAAATCTGGCTGCAAATATTATGGTAGGTTTTTTCGAAACTATCGGGCGGGTTTTGTGTTCGAAATCTGGGCCGCGAATTGGGGGTTTTGGTTCGAAAATGGGTAGGTTTGGTTCAAATTTAGAGGTGTTGGGTGGGGCTCGAATCTAGGGGGGTTTGGTTCAAATTTGGTGGTGTGTGGGTGGGTTCGAAATCGTGTGTGGGTAGTGGGGGGTTTCTTGTGGGCGGCTGAGTACGTGGTGGGTGTTAGTGTGGCGGTGGGAGATGGTGGTGTTCGGTTGTGGCTTCTAGTGTTGTTGGTGGTGGTGATGAGTTGAGGTGGGTGAGAATGATGTGATGCGAAAATGATATGATGATGATGCTCATGGTGAGATTATTGATGTTGCGATGATGTGCTGAGTTGGGTAAGTAATGATGATGAGACTTGATGATTAATTAGTGTTGGAGGTTTGGAATGTTATTGGTAGGGCTGAGCAAGGTTCGGTCCGAACCTGAAACGGACCGGACCGAAAATTCGATCCAAGTCCAGAGAAATATGGGATTCCGGTTTTTCCGGTCCGGATCGGAAAGACCGGAATTTTATAAAAATACTATATTTTTAAGCTAAGTCACAATTGTTATTTTGGATTGTTAGAATATGTAGTATGTATGCTTTATATGTTCAAAGATTAAGCTCTAAACTAAGTCAAGTCCAGCAGGTACAGGTCATCAGGTCCATAAGTGCTTTTGTTGAATTTTTCAATTGAAATAGGAAAAAAATTGAAATAGGTCCATAGGTCGGTCCAGGTCTGGACCTGAAATTCAGTCCGGTCCAGGTTTGGTCCGGAATTGATTTAGGTCCGGTCCAGGTCCGGAAAAATTCTGGATTCCGGGTTTCCGGTCTTCGGTTCGATCGTCGGTCCGTCGGACCGGTGCTCACCTAGTTATTGGGTAGTTTAATTAGGTTTATTTTTTATTTATTTTGCATAATCTAATTAAATATTATATGGTCGTTGGTAGTAATGGCATCTTGGAACAATTTATGTTTGGTGGCACTCATATAATCAAAAAATTCAGTGGCATTCTAGGTATTCGCACAAATCTTAGTGGCACCTGGGAGATTTCCTATAATTTATGTATGACTAATATTTACAATTTATAACTGTCGTCTATGAGTAATCAATAAAAACATGTACGAACTAAAGAAGTAAAGAGTACAACCTTTTTTTTATTTGAATTAATAGTGCATGACAAGCTATGTTCGAGTTTTATATTTATTAAGATCGAATCATATCCTTATGATTTTACATGATTTAAAATATGTTTTTTCTATTAGGCGTAAGTATGAAGGGGGTCAAATAGGGGACCCACCCCATTAAGGTGGGGATGAGTTTCGATTAAATGGGTGGGGTGGGATGTGGATTAAATTATAATCACCATGATGATGGGATTTTTTTTGGCTATACACGACCCTTGTCCATTTTTAGAAATTTAATAAAGTATTTTATATTTAACATTCAAACTACTTTTATAATCAATATATTTTAAAAAAATCAAAAGTTTATAATTTTTTTCAATATGTTTCTTTAGGTCAAAATTCTTGCCTGAGAAACTTAAATTTTAACTTAATGCATGTATTTTTTAGGTGGTTTTGAGGCCCGGGTTTATGTAGGTATGGGGCGGGTATATGTTCGATGGGATTTGAGAGTATCGCCGCAATCGTAGCGTACTGACGTAGGAGAGAGGGATGATTTTTTATGTTGGCCTTGTGGGGGCGGGAAACAAGATTATGAATTAGATCAGACCCACTTTAGCTTAACAGAGATGGGATGGGAAACGACCAAAAACCCGCTATGTTCACAATCATGTGTACTCAATATAGAGTCGCTATGAGTAGGTGTGGAGTCATTTATGTTTAGTTTAGCAAAATATTTTGTTAAGTATGGTAGTAAGGTGTAAGCAAGAAATGTATAGTAGTAGATCACACGGAACACACATTATTTCGATCGATTGAGCTAATGACGGTTATTCACTATGAAGACATGAGTCGAGCAGAACTTTGTAGAGACTTGTTCAGTTGTGATATGCGTAGGCCTAGTGCGCATATTAAAGCGACTCTTTAGAATTGGTCATAATTAAGTATGCAATGGGCCGGAAGAGAGAGAAGATTTATATGAGTCATTGGCGGGTGGAGAGTGTGCGTTGGAAGCTTCTCCTTCATGCTACTCACAGGGAGTGATTGGGGATGACTTGGTGTTCAATGTCTCTAAGGCTTATCTTAGGCACGTGCACGACAGAGAAATCCTACTTTGATTATTCGCCTCTGATGCCTAAGTAAGTAAAGGAAGGAGGAAAAAAATAAACACAATAAATGTGTGTAAAAATGTGGTTTCTCATGAGGTATTTATAGGCTTTTGCCTTACCCTATGAGGGCATTGATGTGTGACACTTGTCGCCATCTTCACCGTTCATTTATTTGTTTTGATTGCTTAAGCAGTAGATATCTGTTCTTTGATATGTTTTAAATGAGCTTTTACGGTCAATAAGTCTTTTGATTTTCCACACGTGGCTCAATATGTCATCGACACCTAGCCTTGGGGCTCTTTGCCACCTCAGCTTAATTATGCTAATTAGAGCTTGACACGTGGAAAGTAGCTTTTACTTGCCACATCATTTGCCCCTCAAACACTTCCCATACCGTTGGTTTGGGCGTGTTTGATTTGGAAGAAAGAACCTCGAAATCTTCTTTTCTAGCTGCCTTGAGATTCGAGCCAATTTATCTCCTCTCTTTTTTTTTCAAGCTACAAGCCGACAACTACACACAATGTAAAACTACAAATCTTGTAGCTCAATAAAGTTACAGGGTTTGTCCAAGCTACAATCTCAATTCCTCCATAAAGGTTGAACATGTAGCTTGAAACTCTCAATATTTGGRATTTACAAGGCAGTCCTTTAAGGCTACCACTGTGGGGATTTGTGGATATTCTAATGTCTCTCTATGATTGGAGCGTGACCGAGAGTCGAAGGTTCTTGGCCTTTTAGAGTTGTGACAACATTAAACATATAGCATACATTAGAGCACCTACAATGGTGATCTAAAGAATGATGTCTTTGGAAGATTTTGCTTGTCATGGATTGCAATGGTGAAAAAGTAGATGATTTTTTGGGTCTTAGGAAGAAATATCTTCCATCTCATCGTTTGAAGAACAGATCAAAGACGAGGGCCTGAGCGGGCAAAACAACATGCTGACATCAACATACCAGCAGTTCACATGGCCCCCTAATGGGCAACTGCCAGGTGTATTGATATTTGCCTTTTGCTAAAAAATAATTCACATTCTTATTTTGCTAATTTCTCCATTGTAAAAAATCAAAAAAATAAAATAAAATTACCAAAATTCATAACTTTTCGAGATCTATATGATGTGAAATGGAAAATCCTTGTCCACGTGTCCCTCAAATATTGGATCAAAGCAATCTACGTGGCAACCGCTACTGACACTACTACAAAAATCCTCTAAGAGACCGGTTGAAAACCCCCAAAGAGACCTCCAAACAACCGGTTTATACCCGGGAGGTCTCTTGGGGTAAAAGACCGGGTTTAAAAACCGGTCTTTTTGATTCAGCAAAGAGACCYGTTGTCCAAAATGTCCGGTTTCTTTGACTGCAATATAAGAGACCGTGTTTTTTCTATACCCGGTCTCTTTCTTAGGTGATTTTTTTACATTAAAAAAATACATCGAGATGTGAGGAATCCACACATCTCGATGTACTTCGTACTTTTTTATATTTATATATGAATCGATAATTCTATTTTTTCAAAATGAAATAACAAAAAATAATTAGTTGTACAAATTATTAAATTCAATACAACTCCAATCAGTATGAAAATATTTAAATTACAAAACCAATATAAATACAAATTATTAAAATTTAATAATACATATAAAAACACAATGTACTCGGCCTTAACATTGAATTATCAATCAACAAAAGAAAAATATCAAAGATTAAAATCCAAATCTAAGAATATTAAACCACATTTCGCATTTCTCAGACGACAACTTCTATAAGATCCACCATCACCGCATAAAAGGAGTATTAGATATGAGAACAAAGTGTATTTTATTTCCTTACAAAATCACAGAAGGATCGCTATCAAAAATTATTTGTAGTGATAAAACCCATAAATCGAAAATAACAAAAGAAATAAAACAAAGACAACTGAAATTAAAAAAGACTCAACAATCGAAATTCTAACAAAGAAAAAACCAACCACAAATTGAAAATAAAAATCGAAGACAACACAATCACACGAAAAATGAGGAATCAGAGCACAGAATGAGATATAGAAGTTTTCACTTACTCAGCAACAAAACAAATCCCAATTCAAACAACAACCAACGTCTAACAAAGCTCATATCTATCAAATTCATGCTATCACTCAATAATCGAGACAAGAATCCTACAAAACACGTTCTACATAACACTAATCAGAAAAGCGAAATCAACAACACTAGTAAAGAAACCGAAAAATAAAAACTACCAAAATGAATGCAAATAAAAAGCTCGGCGGAAAAAACACGAATAATTAATCAAGAAGACAAAAAAAAAATATTCAGAAAGGAAAAAATTTGAACAAATATAAAATCAAAACACATCTCAAAAATCAAAGAAAACCAAATTTTTATCAGAGAAACAAAGAATTACAAAGCAAAAAATTGAAAAAAGATAACAAAAGATAATCGTAACAAAAAAAAGAAAGAGTGAAAAATCTAAATCTTGACAAAACAATAAAAATCGAAAAAAAACCTAGATTATAAACTTCAGACTTACAATGAACTTAACAATCGAAAAAATGGAAAGGACAACAAACCAGCAAAAAAATCAGAAATCAAACAAAAACCAAACAAAAAACGAATCAAAACAACGGAGAAGTCAAAAAACGAAAAACCGATACGAAAAAGGAAAACAAAAATGAATAAAAGTCGGGAAGAAAATCTAAGAATCGAAAAAACAAAAAGATGGAAGAAAATAAAAACGAAAAAATTGAAATCGAAAACCAGTAAAAATTGAAAATGATAAAAAACAAAAAAAAACCCAATAAAACCTACGTGAAGATTGAGAATTTGAAAAGAATCGCTCAATACGTAAAATACCTAGAAATTCTAACGTTAGCCACATAATGGTACATTTGAAAGAATTTCGCAATCAAAATCGAACACAATTAAATCTGAAATTGGTTCAAATGAAGAAAAAAAATGAAGCCATAAAATAAAAAAATAGAAAAAGAAGAAAAGCTTACCTGGACCTAAATCTCAGAGATGAAGAAATGAGAAATAAAAAGACGAGAGGTAGAAGATTGGCCAGCCATAGATGAAAAATGTAACAATGGAGATTAAGAAGTGTGCGTATGTGTCTGTTTTGTGATGTTTGTGAGATGAGAGAGAAGAAGAGAAAGTCAAGAGTAGAAAACATTAGAAGTGGTGGAGGGAATAATTGTTTCAGAATTAAAAAAATGTATGGAATGCTCTAGAGTATGTATAAGGTGACGGTGTAAACAGGTATAGGAGGGATCAGTGTCATGAGAATTAGCCAGTATGTACAGGTGTAATTGTGTAAGAATTATGGGTTGTGTGTGTGAGTCTGTTGGCACATTTAAATTAATTAAAAATCAATTATTGTTGATATAAAGGAGGAACCAGTTTTTTATATAACAGGTCTCTACATAGCTTTAAGAGACGCCGTTATTATCATACCCGGTTCTCTTAAGATCAGAAAATCGGTGGATTAAATTATAAACCGGTCCTCTTAGAATGGTTATTTTTAGTCTCACTTTTTGTAATCGGTGTGTTAAAGTAATCTGGGTCGAGGAAACGAATAGAGAGACCGACGTTCTCCTACCTTAAACAGTAGTAAGAATCAAAAGATGTATGGATGGTGGACAAGTGTCACCATCCCAAGGGTTGCAAGGTTTTGATTGAGGGACTGTCCTATAAATACCCCGCAAAACCTCAATTATATGATGACCTTAGAGTCATTTTATGTACTCCTAACTTCCAACCAACTGTAGACAGTCTCTTCAGCTACATTTCTCATCACAGTTTCTAACACTTTTATTCCCTAAAATCCGTACTACTGAAGCAATCTGAGGGCGAGATAATCCGAATTAGGATTAATCTCCTATTGTGCAGGTTGCCAGGCAACTTTTGGAGTTGCTAGAGCCAGACGTATCCCTTAACATTGTAACTAGTGGCTAGGTCTCACCTTGACTTACGGCAGATGGAGACAAGAGTGAAAGATCGTACATCTTGTCCAATAAAGAAGGTCAACCGTCCCCAGGTACCACGACGGGAAGCCTCTGTACCCCTCTCTTAACCATAAGCTAAGGAAATATTGAGCCAGACACGATTTTATTTGCTTACTAACATTTGGCACCGTTTGTGGGGAGGCAATCAGAAATGGCTTCAAGAGATGACCAAACACAACGAAGGACGACCACACCTCCATCTTCCGAGAAGGAGAGTAACCCAAACGGAGAAACCCACCTGGCAGCAGGATCCACTTTGTAGGTCGGGCTAGAGGACAACACCGACTTGTCACTCTAAGACTTAGACAGTAGGTATGTTTCCCATGACGTACTTAAAGAAGAAAACACCAAGGGGGTGGACGAAATTTSGGAACGGTTCTCTGAACAAGATGAGCTAAAGGCTAGACTCGACGCTCTCCAAGCGGAGAATGCACACTTGAAAGCCTTGCATGCAGGCAAGTCTAAGGTGACTGGTAGTGAAGCTCCTGGTAAGTCACATGCTTTGGAGTATGACACTCCTGTCATCCCCAAACTCAGAACCATCAAGGTAAAGAATCCTACACCGAAAGGTAAATTTGTTTCTACGGAGKTTGTTCCTCTGGAACGAGAAAAGAGCCAAGCTAGGAGATATCGTAACACTCCTAATAAGCCTCCTAACACGACCACAACTGCCACAAGGGCCGCCTCATGCAAAGGGGTGCCGTATATGTTTGATGAAGCTTATGTTGAAAATGACGTCTCTTCATGAGAAGAGCCAGAAGATGTTAGAGCCCTTATTGAGAAGAAGAAGCAGGATCGTGAAAGGCTCCTCAATGGATGCTCGAAAAATCATAAATATTAAGAAGGAAAGGAACCATGACACCAGGCTGATCCTGGACAAGAAGAGATCCGAGAGGCTTAAGCAAGCCACTCATGATGAAGAAAAACATTCACTCACTGGATCTACGCTGGTGTGCACGGACCCATCTCATCATTCTTTTAGAGCACATGGTCCTTCTCATAGCACAACGGGGCAGGTTGCCGGTGGATCTCGTTGTTAAGAGCCGGAGGTCCGTTCCCACCAACGTGGGAGGTATCACCAAAGCGGTGGTCACCTAGGCACGGGACATCGTCAGCCATCCCAAGGGGTGACCAGGGGGATGCAAGCGCTCTCCCTGATTGACAAGAATTCCTTCACCTCCTCTATCCTCATGGCAACTCAATCTCAAAAGATCAAGTTTCCTTCGATTGACACATACGACGGAACCACTYACCCAGATAATCACCTGGCCATGTACAAACATCTTATGGTAACCAACAAGGCAGATGATGCAACTTGGTGCAAATACTTCCCAATCACCCTCAAGGGACTGACTCYAAGGTGGTTTAGCGGTCTTCCAACAGGTTCTTTTCATAACTTTAATGAATTGGCTATTCTTTTTACTCATCATTTCATGGCTCATCGCCAAGAGCAAAAAAGTAGCTTGCATTTGGGAAGAATTCAATAGTGACCCAATGAGAGCTTGAGAAGATATGTTAAACGCTTCAACAATAAGACTCTCTAAATCCCAGATTTGCCAGACTGAGTGATCCTAGACAATTTCTATCGAGGACTAGATGAGGATAGCCCTTTCAAGTTCCAGATGGTTAGACAAAGGGTTGGGGACTCGAATGAGATGATGAGGGAAGAAGAAGCATGGATTCATGCTGAAGAASTATGTGCAGTTAAGAAAGCCAAGGAAAAAGTGGCTCCTCCTTCCTCCAAGCAACAAAGTAACCAGGCGTCCAGGCCCATCGAAGCGGTGGTCATGATAAAAAGAGGTCTGACACCTGGAACATAGAGGAAGAAGGAACGTCCCAGAAAACAACAACCAGGAAGAAAAGAAAGTTCAACTACACCCCGACAGTTGAGTACACCAAAGATCTGTTTCACGTCTACAAGGAGGTGATCAGAGATGTTAACATAGAGGATCCTCCCCCAATTAAAACTGAAATGGACAAGAGAGATAAGTCCAAGTATTGCAAGTACCACAAAGAGCTTGGACATGTCACATATAATTGCTACACCTTGCAACGAACAGGATCGCCTAACACACCAAGGCAAGGTGAAGAAGCATTTGATCAAAAGGTTTCTAAAGAAATCTCCCTTGACTGAGGGTGCCCCAAACGAAGAGCATTCTGACTCGGGAGTTGTCCATACCATATCTGGAGGTTTTGCTGCCGGAGGTCCAACTCTCAACTCTCCAYCAGGTAATGGTCCTAGACAAAGATGAGAATGACGAGTTTTCGGATGTTTTGATCTGCGAGAAGGATCATGGAGAGGTAAACACCCCTCATGATGATCCTCTCGTAGTTGAAATGAAGGTGGCAGATAAGCGTGTCCGTCGCATTCTTATTGATACAGGAAGCTCCTCAAACATCATAAGTTTTGAATGTCTCCAAAAATTGAAGTNAAAACCAGATCTGAAAGAAAATCAGATAGAAAAACCAAAACTAAAATCAAAACAACGAAAAAAAATCAAATTTGTCAAAAATCCCAGAAATTCATTAGAAAATCGTCAAAAATTCTAAAAKTCCATCAAAAATTCCAGAAATTCGTCAAAAATAGAGGATTAAGAAGTCATGAAATAAAAAGGCGATAATTAAAAAAATAGGGACAAGCCAGAAATTAAAAAAATACGAACATGATTGAATTGCTAAAATAAAACCCACATTTGTTAAAAAAAAATTGTCACAAAACCCAGAAATCAAAAAATAAATCATAAAATTACAATCGTAAAAAATAAATCATAAAAATAGAAACGAAACTTACCAAAAACTTGAAATGAAATTGAGCTGACGAAGAAAACCCAGATCACTCCACCTTATGTGGCGTTGCGAGGGGCGAGGCGAAGACGTAGCGGTCGATTTTGGGGATGTCGACGTCGTCACAMCGYCGAAGGAGAGATAGGAACATTGGCGCGCCAACAAACCCACAAATAAAGTAGGTCGGCGACTAGAATTAAAGGATAGATGGAGGAGAAAGCGGCGGCGGAAGGAGAAAGAGGGGAACGCGCCGCAAGGAGAGAAAGAGGGGAGATCGGGGACCCAAGATGAGTGGAGAGAGGAATTGGTGGTTAGAGTGAAAGATGAGAGAAGTTTGAGGAGATAAAAGCTTGAGGAGAGAGAAGGTAGAGATGAGAGGAGGGAGGAGAGAGAAGCTATTAATAGAGGCGTGTGAAAGATGGGAGGAGTGGATAAAATTAGGGTTTTTAAGAGGGTAAGGTTTCTTAAGTTGGGCCCAAATAAAAGGCCGCATCTTTGGTTTCTTTTGTTGGGTTTTGACATGATTAAAAGCTACGGTTAACGCAAATAACTGCAGCTTTTGTGTTTCTCAATTTTTTTTGGCTCTAAATGCTACGGTTTTGTCTATTTTCTATTAGTGTTCGCACGTGTTGCTACGACAATTCTAAGTTGTTTAACTCATCCGTCAACGCTTTTCCATTCAAATCGAGTGGTTATACACCTAAAAACGATCTCTGGGATTAGTAGAATCTACCTTCAAACAACCTCGGAAAAGAGAATCGTTGGTTTAGAGAACTAAATAGGTTAGGGACAGATTGATCCGTCCTAGAAATCCGTCCCTAATTCAYGGATGGYATTTTTAATTTGTCCCTTGTTAGGGACGAATTTTTGGATATGTCCCTAGTTAGGGACGAATTAGAACTTCTGTCCTTAATTTAGGGACGGATTTAAATCCGACCCTAAATTTCCATTCTTATACGAGCTTTTTTTTGTAATGGTATTCCGTTAACTTTTGTCTTTCCCCTTTTATTATTCCTTATAAAATATTTCATATTCATCCTCCATCATTCCATCTGAAACCACTACCTAGCCACCGCACGAAACCAACAAAATCGCATCTTTGCTCTCCGTTGATTCTTCTCCCAAAGACTACTTTAATACAAGGATTTTCAAAATTTGGGGTTTCCATAAAACTAGGCCACGGAATAGGGGTGAGTTTTGTTCGAAAACATATTCGAAATCTAGGCTGCAAATTATTGGTAGGTTTTGTTCGAAAATCTATCGGGCGGGTTTTGTTCGAAATCTGGGCCGCGAAATTGGGGGTTTTGGTTCGAAAAATGGGTAGGTTTGGTTCAAAATTTAGAGGTGTTTGGGTGGGGCTCGAAATCTAGGTGGGGTTTGGTTCAAAATTTGGTGGTGTGTGGGTGGGTTCGAAATCGTGTGTGGGTAGTGGGGGGTTCTTGTGGGCGGTGCGAGTACGTGGTGGGTGTTAGTGTGGCGTGGGGCGGTGGGGATGGTGGTGTTCGGTTGTGGCCTCTAGTTTTGTTGGTGGTGTGATGAGTTGAGGTGGGTGAGATGATGGTGATGCTTGAAAATGATATGATGATGATGCCTCATGGTGAGATTATGATGTTGCGATGAATGTAGGCTGATGTTGGTAAGATGATGATGAGGACTTGATGATTAATTAGTGTTGGAGGTTTGGAATGTTATTGGTAGGGCTGAGCACAGGTTCGGTCCGAACCTGAAACCGGACCGGACCGAAAATTCCGATCCAAGTCCAAGAAAATATGGGATTCCGGTTTTCCGGTCCGGATCGGAAGACCGGAATTTTTATAAAAATACTATATTTTTAAGCTAAGTCACATTGTTATTTTGGATTGTTAGAATGCATGTTATGTATGCTTTTATATGTTCTAAGATTAAGCTCTAAACTAAGTCAAGTCCAGCAGGTCCAACAGGTCCATCAGGTCCATAAGTGCTTTTGTTGAATTTTTCAATTGAAAATAGGAAAAAAATTAGAAARAGGTCCAATAGGTCCGGTCCAGGTCTGGACCTGAAAATTCAAGTCCGGTCCAGGTTTGGTCCGGAATTGATTTAGGTCCGGTCCAGGTCCGGAAAAATTCTGGATTCCGGGTTTCCGGTCCTTCCGGTTCCGATCCGGTCCAGTCTTGGACCGGTGCTCACCCCTAGTTATTGGGTAGTTTAATTAGGTTTTATTTTTTATTTATTTTGCATAATACTAATTAAATACTTAATGGTCGTTGGTAGTAATGGCATCTTGGAACAAACCTTTATGTTTGGTGGCACCTCATATAACTCAAAAAATTCAGTGGCATTCTAGGTATTACGCCAAATCTTAGTGGCACCTGGGAGATTTCCCTATAATTTATGTATGACTAATATTTACAATTTATAACTGTGTCCATATGAGTAATCAATAAAAACATGTACGAACTAAAGAAGTAAAGAGTATCAAACCTTTTTTTTATTTGAATTAAGTAGTGCATGACAAGCTATGTTCGAGTTTTATATTTATTAAGATCGAATCATATCCTTATGATTTTACATGATTTAAAATATGTTTTTTCAATATTAGGCGTAAGTATAATGAGGCGGGTCAAATAGGGGACCCACCCCATTAAGGTGGGGATGAGTTTCGATTAAATGGGTGGGGTGGGGATGTGGATTAAAATTATAATCACCATGATGATGGGATTTTTTTTAGGCTATACACGACCCTTCTCCATTTTTAGAATATTAAATTAAAGTATTTTATATTTAAACATTCAAAACTACTTTTATAATCAATATATTTTTAAAAAAATCAAAAGTTTATAACTATTTTTTCAATATTGTTTCTTTWGGTCAAATTCTTGCCTGAGAAACTTAAATTTTAACTAATGCATGTATTTTTCTAGGTGGTTTTGAGGCCGGGTTTATGTAGGTATGGGGCGGGCATTTCGTGGGATAGATACCCAAGTAGGTGGTAGGACAGGGATGATTTTTCATGTTGGCCTTGTGGGGGCGGGAACAAAGATGAAATTTAGATCAGACCCACTTCAGAGATGGGGATGGGAACGACAAAACCCGCTATGTTTCACCCAGGTGCATCCCTATTAGGTGGAGTCCATTTAAATTTAGGTTAGAAATTTTTTTAAATTTTGTGTACGAGTGTAATGCATAGAAATAGGTATATAATAATGGTGCAACAATAAATTAAATTATTTCGATCGAGTGCATGACGTGTTATGTTCGAGTATGCAATTTTTTTAGGTTGAAATATATCCTTACGACTTTACATGAGTTTAAATTTGGTCATTTCTATTGTAGCAAGTCGCTTGACAAACTACAAGATTTCCTCTGAGCTGCAGGGTTGAGAGATGGMTGGAGGCTTCCCTTCAATGCTACTCCAAGGGAGCTGATCTTGGGATGACTTGGCGCTTCAAGTCCTTCTAAGGKTTCTTAGCACCTGCAAGAAGGAGAATAATCCTTTTCGGATTATCTCCCCTCTGATGCCTAAGTAAGTAAAGGAAGGAGGAAAAAAATAAACACAATAAATGTGTGTAAAAATGTGGTTTCTCATGAGGTATTTATAGGCTTTTGCCTTACCCTATGAGGGCATTGATGTGTGACACTTGTCGCCATCTTCACCGTTCATTTATTTGTTTTGATTGCTTAAGCAGTAGATATCTGTTCTTTGATAGTTTTAAATGAGCTTTTACGCGTCAATAAGTCTTTTGATTTCCACACGTGGCTCAATATGTCATCGACACCTAGCCTTGGGGCTTTGCCACCTCAGCTTAATTATGCTAATTAGAGCTTGACACGTGGAAAGTAGCTTTACTTGCCACATCATTGCCCCTCAAACACTTCCATACCGTTGGTATTGGCGTGTTTGATTTGGAAGAAAGAACTCGAAATCTTCTTTCTAGCTGCCTTGAGATTCGAGCCATTTATCTCCTCTCTTTTTTTCAAGCTACAAGCCGACAACTACCACACAATGTAAATACAAATCTTGTAGCTCAATAAAGTTACAGGGTTGTCCAAGCTACAATCTCAATTCCTCATAAAGGTTGAACATGTAGCTTGAAACTCTCAATATTGGTATTTACAAGGCAGTCCTTTAAGGCTACCACTGTGGGGATTTGTGGATATTCTAATGTCTCTCTATGATTGGAGCGTGACGAGAGTCGAAGGTCTTGGCCTTTTAGAGTTGTGACAACATTAAACATATAGCATACATTAGAGCACCTACAATGGTGATCTAAAGAATGATGTCTTTGAAGAATTTTGTTGTCATGGATTGCAATGGTGAAAAAGTAGATGATTTTGGGTCTTAGGAAGAATATCTTCCATCTCATCGTTTGAAGAACAGATCAAAGACGAGGCCTGAGCGGGCAAAACAACATGCTGACATCAACATACCAGCAGTTCACATGCCCCTAATGGGCAACTGCCAGTGTATTGATATTTGCCTTTGCTAAAAATAATTCACATTCTTATTTTGCTAATTTCTCCATTGTAAAAAATCAAAAAAATAAAATAAAATTACCAAAATTCATAACTTTTCGAATCTATATGATGTGAAATGGAAATCCTGTCCACGTGTCCCTCAAATATTGGATCAAAGCAATCTACGTGCAACCGCTACTGACACATACTACAAAAATCCTCTAATAAGACCGGTTGAAAACCCCCAAAGAGACCTCCCAAACAACCGGTTTATACCCGGGAGTCTCTTGGGTAAAAACCGGGTTTAAAAACCGGTCTTTTTGATTCAGCAAAGAGACCGGTTGTCCAAAATGTCCGGTTTCTTGACTGCAATATAAGAGACCGTGTTTTTCTATACCCGGTCTCTTCTTAGGTGATTTTTTTACATTAAAAAAAATACATCGAGATGTGAGGAATCCCACATCTCGATGTACTTCGTACTTTTTTATTTATATATGAATCGATAATTCTATTTTTTCAAAATGAAAATAACAAAAAATAATTATGTACAAATTATAAATTCAATACAACTCAATCAGTATGAAATATTTAAATTACAAAACCAAATAAATACAAATTATTAAATTTAAATACATAAACACATGTATCGCTATAACTTATATCATGCCAACAAAAGAAAAAATATCAAAGATAAAATCAAATCTTAAGATTATAAACACATTTCGCATTTCCTCAGCAGACACCTTCTTAAGATCCACTCACCGCATAAAAGAGTATTACATATGACACAAGTGTTTTTTTCCTGTATCAAAATCACAGAAGATAGCCATCAAAATTTTGTAGTGAAAACCCATAAAATCGAAAATAACAAAGAAATAAAACAAAGAACAACTGGAAAATTAAAAAAAAGAACTCAAACAATCGAAATCAACAAAGAAACAAAAACCAACACAAATTGAAAAATAAAAATAAGAACAAAACAATCGAAAAATGAAAAATAAAACAGAAATAAGAAGTTTTCACTTCTCAGCAACAAAACAACCAAATTCAACACTAACCAAACGTCTAACCAGCTCATATCTATCAAATTCATCACTAATCAATCGAGCAGATCTAAAGAAAACGTCAACCATAAATTATCAGAAAGAAATCAAAAAATATAAGAAAAACCGAAAAAAAATAAAACAAAAAATGAATAAAAAGTCGGGAAAAAAACGAAATAAAATCAGAAATCAAAGAAAAAAATTCGAGAAATCAGGAAAAAATTAACAAAATATAAAATCAAAAACATCTCAAAATCAAGAAACCAAATTTTTTCAGAAAACAAGAAATTAAAGCAAAAAATGAAAGAAAGAAATAACAAAAATAATCGTAACAAAAAAAGAAAGAGTGAAAAATCAAGACTTGACCAAAAAATAAAAAAATCGAAAAACCTAGATCTATAACTTAGATCTTACAAATGAACTTAAATCTTAAAAAATGGAAGAAACACAACAGAAAAAATCAGAAATCAATACAAAAAACCAAAAACAAAAAACGAAAAATCAAACAACGAAGTCAAAAACGAAAAACGATACGAAAAAGAAAAACAAAAAATGAATAAAAGTCGAGAAAAAAATCTAAGATAATCGAAAAAACAAAAATTGAGAAAAAATAAAAAACGAAAAAATAAATCGAAAACCAGTTAAAATTGAAATGATAAAAAAACAAAAAAACCCAATAAAACTAGTTGAAGATGAGAATTGAAAGAATTTCGCTCAAATAGTAAAATACCTAAACTTCTAAACGTTAGCCACATAATGGTACAATTTGAAAGAATTTCGCTCAAAATCGAACAAATTAGATCTGAAAATTGTTCAAAATGAAGAAAAAAATGAAGCCATAAAATAAAAATAGAAAAGAAGAAAGCTTACACCTGACTATAATCTCTCAGAGTGAAGAAATGAGGAAATAAAAAAACGAGGGTAGAAATTGGCCACCATAGATGAAAAAATGTAACAATGGAGATTAGAAGTGTGCGTATGTGTGTTTGTGTGTTGTGAGATGAGAGAGAAGAGAGAGAAGTAAGAGGTGAGAAATTAGAAGTGTGGGGAAATAATTGTTCAGAATTAAAAAAAATGTATGGAATGCTCTAGAGTATTATAAGGTGTAGTCCGGTACAGTATACGAGGGTAGTGTATGAGAAATTAGCCCAGTATGTACAGGTTGTAATTGTGTAAAGATGTTGGGTGTGTGTGTTAGTCTGTGGCACTTAAATTTTAAAAAAACAATATGTTGATATAAGAGACCACGTTTTTATATAACAGGTCTCTTACATGCTTTTAAGAGACCGGTTTTATCAATATCGGTCTTCTTAGATAGAAATCGGGCATTAATATAACCGTCTCTTAGAAATGTTATTTTGCTCATTTTTGTAATTGGTGTGCATTAAATAATCTGTCGAAAAAACGGAAAAAATAGGAGCACGACTCCTAGCGTTAAACAGTAGTAAAGAAACAAAAGGAGTTATGGATGGTGGAACAAGTGTCACTCATCCAAGGGTGCCTAAGGGTTGAGGGAATTGTCTATAAATACCCGAGAAAAACCTCATTTATGGCATACCTTAGAAGTCATTTATTACTCCTAACTTCCAACCAAACTGAGGCATCTCTTCACACTACTTTCTCTCACAAGTCAACACTTTTATTCCCTTAAATCCGTACTTACTGAAGCATTGGAGGGGAGATAATCCGATAGATTATTTTCTCCTTTGTGCGTGCAGGCAACTTTGGAGTGCTAGGAGCCAGACGATCCTTAACATTGACTAGTGCTAGGTCTCACCTTGACTTAGCCAGGAGGAAGACAAGAGTGAAAGATCGTACATTTGCCAATAGAAGGTCAATCTCCGATAGAGGTACATCGACGGGAAGCCTCTACCCCTCTCTCAACCCATAAGCTAAGGAAATATTGTAGCCAGGACACGTTTATTTGCTACAACATTTGGCACCGTTTGTGGGGAGGCATCAGAAATGGCTGTCAAGAGATGACCAACACAACGAAGACGACCACACCTCCATCTTCCGAGAAGGAGAGTAACCCAAACGGAAGAAACCCACCATGGCAGGCAGGATCACTTTGTAGGTCGGGCTAGAGGACAACACCGACTTGTCACTCAAGACTAGACAGTAGGTATGTTTCCACATGACGTACTTAAAGAAGAAAAACACCAAGGGTGGACGAAATTTTGGAACGGTTCTCTGAACAAGATGAGCTAAAGGCTAGACTCGACGCTCTCCAAGCGGAGAATTGCACACCTTGAAACCTTGCATGCAGGCAAGTCTAAGGTGACTGGTAGTTGAAGCTCCTGGTAAAGTCACATGCTTTGGAGTATGACACTCCTGTCATCCCAAACTCAGAACCATCAAGGTAAAGAATCTCACACCGAAAGGTAAATTTGTTTCTACGGAGCTGTTCCTCTGACGAGAAAAGAGCCAAGCTAGGAGATATCGTAACACTCCTAATAAGCCTCCTAACACGACCACAACTGCCACAAGGGCCGCCTCATGCAAAAGGGTGCCGTATATGTTTGATGAAGCTTTATGTTGAAAATGAGTCTCTTCATGAGAAGAGCAGAAGATTTAGAGCCCTTATTGAGAGAAGAGAAGCAGGATCGTGAAAGGCTCCTCAATGGATGGCTCGAAAAATCATAAATATTAAAGAAGGAAAGGACCATGACACCAGGCTGATCCTGGACAAGAAGAGATCCGAGAGGCTTAAGCAAAGCCACTCATGATGAAGAAACATTCACTCACTGGATCTACGCTGGTGTGCACGGACCCATCTCATCATTCTTTTAGAGCACATGGTCCTTCTCATAGCACACGGGGCAGGTTGCCGGTGGATCTCGTTGTTAAGAGCCGGAGTCGTTCCCACCAACGTGGAGGTATCACCAACGGTGGTCACCTAGGCACGGACATCGTCAGCCATCCAAGGGTTGACCAGGGGGATGCAAGCGCTCTCCTGATTGTACAAGAATTCCTTCACCTCCTCTATCCTCATGGCAACTCAATCTCAAAAGATCAAGTTCCTTCGATTGACACATACGACGGAAACCACTGACCCAGATAATCACTGGCCATGTTACAAACATCTTATGGTAACCAACAAGGCAGATGATGCAACTTGGTGCAAATTACTTCCCAATCACCCTCAAGGACTGACTCGAAGGTGGTTAGCGGTCTTCAAAGGTTCTTTTCATAACTTTAATGAATTGGCTATTCTTTTACTCATCATTTCATGGCTCATCGCCAGAGCAAAAAGTAGCTTGCATTTTGGAAGAATTCAATAGTGACCCAATGAGAGCTTGAGAAGATATGTTTAAACGTCAAACAATAAACTCTCTAAATCCCAGATTTGCCAGACTGGTGATCCTAGACAATTTCTATCGAGGATAGATGAGGATAGCCCTTCAATTCCAGATGGTAGACAAAGTTGGGACTCGAATTGAGATGATGAGGGAAAGAAGCATGGATTCATGCTGAAAAACTATGTGCAGTTAGAAAGCCAAGGAAAAGTGGCTCCTCCTTCCTCCATAGCAACAAGTAACCAGGCGTCCAGGCCATCGAAGCGGTGGTCATGATAAAAAGAGGTTCTGACACCTGGAACATAGAGGAAGAAGGAACGTCCCAGAAACAACAACCAGGAAGAAAAGAAAGTTCAACTACACCCCGACAGTTGAGTACACCAAAGATCTGTTTCACGTCTACAAGGAGGTGATCAGAGATTTAACATAGAGGATCCTCCCCCAATTAAACTGAAATGGACAAGAGAGATAAGTCCAAGTATTGCAGTACCACAAAGAGCTTGGACATGTCACATATAATTTGCTACACCTTGCAACGAACAGGATCGCCTAACACACCAAGGCAAGGTGAAGAAGCATTTGATCAAAAGGTTTCTAAAGAAATCTCCCTTGACTGAGGGTGCCCCAAACGAAAGCATTCTGACTCGGGAGTTGTCCATACCATATCTGAGGTTTGCTGCCGGAGGCTCAACTCTCAACTCTCCAGCAGTAATGGTCTCTAGACAAAGATGAGAATGACGAGTTTTCGGTGATTGTTTGATCTGCGAGAAGGATCATGGAGAGGTAAACACCCCTCATGATGATCCTCTCGTAGTTGAAATGAAGTGGCAGATAAGCGTTGTCCGTCGCATTCTTATTGATACAGGAAGCTCCTCAAACATCATAAGTTTTGAATGTCTCCAAAAATTGAAGTACAATGATGACCATTTGGTTTCCAGCCATAACCCCATTGTTGGTTTTGGTGGAGGCATCATCCAGCCTTATTGGCATAATTACTCTCACCTTTCTGTGAGGCCGGGAGAATGTTTGCAAGACACATGAGAATCGAAAATTTGGTAGTTCAAAACATGATGCCTACAATGTCATCATAGGCTGTTCAACACTCAATGCTTCCAAGTCTGTGGTGATAACACATCGAATGTTATATGAAGTTTGTAAGCGACGAGGGTAAGGTTAGCACAATTTATGGTGATCACAAGTCGCTCGAGAGTGCTATCTTACCACTGTCAAGCCACTTGCTGGGGCAAGGATAAAGAAGAAGTTGGACCGTCAGGCTAAGAGTTCAGTAGAAAAGGAAAGCGAGAGGAAGTGCTAATGGTACATGGCGCTCACCAGGAGGCACAGGCTTCCATGGGCTATTCGCTTCCATCTCTCGCCCTGAACCAGGGGGTCAACAAGGAGATTTTGCTATAGATCCCACGCTTCCCGAGAGAATAGCCAAGGTTGGTGATGCTATGAGCGACGTGCTAGGGCAAGAAGTTAAAGACATGCTAAGGAGATCCAAAGACGTCTTCGCCTTCTCGGCYGAAGAAATGTCAGGGCTCGATCCAAAGATCGCCCAGCATAGCTTAAATGTTGACCCCACAATCAAAACTTGGGACCGGTGCGCAGCAAGGCGTCCGATGAAAAAGTGAAGAAATTGTTAGATGCTGGGTTCATTCGTCCATGCCAATATTCAGAGTGGGTAGAAAATGTGGTGCTAGTCCCCAAGCCAATTGAGACATGGAAAATGTGTGTGGACTATACCGATCAGAACAAGGCTTGTCCCAAGGATAGCTTCCCGCTTTCAAAATTGACAAGCTAGTAGATTCTACAGCGGGGCACGAGGCCATGAGCTTTGTAGATGCTTATTCAGGATTTCATCAAATCACTCTTAAGGAAAAAGACCTGGACAAGACAACCTTTGTCACAGATAATGGGTTGTATTGTTACAAGGTAATATCATTCGGCTTAAGAAATGCCCCTGCAACCTTCTAAAGGTGTGTAAACACCATCTTTGCTAAACAGCTTGGAAGGAATGTAGAAGCCTACATCGATGATATGATCATTAAGAGCAAGAAGAAGGAAAATCATGCCAGAGATCTATGAGAAACCTTTGAAACTCTACGCCACTTTTGCATGAAGCTAAATCCAAAGAAGTGTGTGTTCGGAGTCACACTTGACAAGTTTTTGGAGTTCTTAGTTGATGAAAGAGGTATCGAGGCCAACCRTGACAAAGTAAAGGCTGTCCTAGACATGCAATCACCTCGTAATGTGAAGGAAGTTCAAAGGTTGACGGGGTGTCTAGCAGCGCTAGGAAGGTTTCTCTCCAAGTTTGGGGACAAATGTCAATACTTCTTKAAAGCAATCAAGAAGAGTGCAAAGTTTGAATGGAGTGAAGAAGCAGAGGCAGCTTTCATTAAGTTCAAAGAACATCTTCATTTACTTCCAAGGTTGGTAAGCCCCATGGAGGGAGAGACCCTATACATGTATCTCTCGGTTTCAGAACATGCCTTGTCCGCAGTGTTGGCAGCTGAGAGAGAAGGAGCTCAATTGCCGGTTTACTTTGTAAGCCATGTACTTCAAGGGGCGATAGCACTCATGATGGCTAGCAAGAAGCTTCATCCTTACTTTGCGAATTGCGGCACACAAGATCGTRGTCTACACCGACCAACCTATTAGGCAACCATTGACTAAGCTGGAGTCGTTGGGGAGAATGTTGAAATGGGCGATAGCATTGAATGGGTTCAAACTTGAGTTCGAACCGATGAAGGCCATAAAGGGGCAAGGCCTAGCGGATTTTATTTTGGAAATGACCAGGCCTCCCCCAGCCAAAACGTCAAGCGACGTTTGGACACTATTTGTGGATGGATTATCCACCCAAAACGACTGTGGGGCAGGGATCTTGTTCAAGTCCTCAAAAGGAGATACTTTCGAGTATGCTATGCGATTCAAATTCCAAACATCTAACGAGGAAACTGAGTATGAAGCCTTGGTGGCGGGAATTAGAATATGCAAAGCGGCCGGGGCAAGAAAGATCGATGTTATGTCTGACTCTCAGCTAGTAGTGAGCCAACTAAATGGGGAATATGAAGCCAGAGATGAAAACATGATTGAGTACTTGGACATGGTKAAAAAGGAGGTTGAAGGGTTAGAACTGTTTCACCTAGTGCAAGTGCCTAGGTATGAAAACAAACAAGCCGACACATTGTCCAAGTTGGCTAGCTCAGCTACTGGCGATTCTCTAAGATCAGTCTTTTGGGAAGTAAAGAACCAAAGGAGTATTGACGAGCTGGACGAGGTGCATTTCATCAATCGAGGAAGTACATGGATGGACGAGATCCTCGAGTTTAAACAATCCGGGATTCTTCCTCTTGATCCCAAGAAGGAAAAATATGTCAAGTAGTGTGACACATGGTTTGTGTATTAGAATGGTCAGCTCTACAAGAAATCTTTCTCTCATCCTTTGCTCAAATGCATCACTCCCGAGAAAGGGGCAGAAGTGTTGGATTCATCATGCAAGGCCAATGTGGTTCTCACATCGGGGCAAGATCTTTGGCAGAGAAGACACTCAGGACAGGTTACTACTGGCCAACTTTGAGAGAGGATGCGGCCAATCTAGTCAAGAAATGCTAGAAGTGCCAAATTCATGCCAACATTCATCAGAAGCCGGCAAATCAACTATCTCCCGTGCTATTTCCCTTATCGTTTGCCAAGTGGGGTGTTGATATCCTTGGGCCTTTTCCCAAGGCTCTGGGGCAAAAGAAATTCTTTATTGTGGTTGTGGATTACTTCACCAAGTGGGTGGAAGCCGAGCCAATGAGAAACATCAAAGTGCCAGACGTCCAAGGATTCTTGACAAGCAATATTATCACTCGTTATGGTGTGTGTAGATACRTACATTTGTCCCTCCATAAAGGTCAATGATAAAACTATACCATGTTGCAAATTCATAGAGGCTCTAGGAAATTACAATGAAAAATTCAGAAAAGTAAAAAGAAGAAAAGAAAGAAGAAGGAAAGAAGAGGGATATGGATCCTTTGATTGAAAGGAAACTAGGAAGATTAACAAGCTAGGGCCAAGAGTACTCGACGCACAAATACTCATTGGGTTCCCAAGGTCACAAACACACTAGCTAGCCTGCCCTAATGTGTTAAGCAAGGGAGAAACACGTCCCACTGGAAAAAACATGCAAACTTGCACAAGGTTTATCATCAAACTCAATTCACTGATTTTCTCATTGATATGTAAAGGCTATATATAGCCGAATAATACAGCCCTAAAACACTTACTACTTTAATTACAAAGTATTTCAGAAAATATGGAAAATTGAAAAGGTAACAACTCTTGAAATACCCTCATATGTTACAATGAACCTGGACAGAAAATAAAAGGCCAAAACTGAAAATAATTAAGAGAAAATGAATCACATTTCCCTAATTAAAATCAGATTAGAAAAACCCTTGAAGATCCCTTGCAAAACCGTCCATTCAATGCTTCAATCTGAATTAGGGTTTTGCAATCAATGCGCACTTCAAGCTTTAATTCTGAATTCAATGAACTGATTGCAACTTGCACTTCRACTTTAATTGCACGAAATAATCAGCTCCCTTTGAGAAATATGAAGAGCCAAGTCGATCAAAGAGTCCCTTGAATGAGAATTCTGAATCTGGACCAAAAACCCTTCGCATGCCTTTGCGGTTTGGACTGAACTTGTGACTCTTCATCTTCCAAGCATGCATTTGTACTTTCTGACTTTGGTGATGGTTTTTATGACTCTAAATACTTAAAATAAAATACTAAAAAAGATACAACTTGATTTTACAAGAAAAACAAGTCGCACTTGACCTGGGCTTTTCTAGACTACGAATAGGATCAATTGGACAATTCGGACCAAACTAGCTTATTTGGACTGGACTGAAATTTGCAACCACAATTTGAATTGTGTTACAAACTTGACACGACTTAAAATAAAGTAAATAAACTTAAAATAAGTTGATCCAAACTTGAACAAATGAACCAGGACTCAAGAATCAAGTTGGACTTTATTTGGATTTGGACTGATTTCATGAAACAAGAAAATCTTGTTGCAAAAATTGCAACAATACCACAATGCAATTGGTCCAATTCTAAAGAACAACTACCTTAAATAATGCTCTAGAATCTCGCTTTGCAAAGATGAAACACCTTTTCTTGCCCAAAGCACCCTTAAAAATTAAGTTTTAATTTCAAAATGATTTTAACTTATTTTTAGACATTTTTCTAGAATTTTTCGGAATTTTTCTAAGCATTTTTGGCAATTGTTGGAATTTTCAACAATTTAATTAATTTTYKGATAATTAATTAAATTATAAAAATAATTCCAAAATTCACGAAATTTTCAAGCAATGCACTATTTTTTACAAGAAATTTTGTGCATATTTTTCCATAGTTTTTGAAGTTTTGGAAAATAGTTATAAGTTACCTAAGCAAAAATGCGGCCCGAGCGAAACAACTCATTTCGTGAGCTTCGAGGCCGCAACCGAGCGTGAAGCCCACAGATATCTCCCCAAATCCAATCAGTGATTTTGTGTTAAAATATCCAATCAAATAAAGTTAAAGTGAATTTTATTTCAATTTATATTATACGCCATCTTCTAAAAAAGGCAAAACGAATCACCAAATCAGGCAAGTGCTAGGCGTAATTGCGCTCAGTTTCTTGCTCTCTTGGCTTTGGCCTATAAATAGTAGCCGGACCCCCCTTCATTTGCAAGATCCATACACTACATACACTTTACATTCTCTCTTCTCTCTCTCTCTCTCTCTCTCTCTCTCTTCGTCATACTTCTCCTTTCTCCAAAACTCTCACATAAACTCTTCAAATTCAATACACACTCAAAAAGCACATTCAAATCAAGAGATCAAGGTCATTCAAAGCAAGTCGTTTGAGGATTGTTCAACCATGCATTGTTGGTATACCTATGAGGCCACAAAACTCATAGAAGCTCTCTCCGTCTTTTCTTCTCTTTAATTATTCTTTTATTTTGCTTGTTTTTATCACTTTGGAATCATGTTAATATTGAATATAACTATTTGACATCAATTAACATGTAAATAACCTCTTATTTCTTTCTTTTCAATTCGATTTCAATATAATTGTCATTACAAACATTTCTTTGATTTTCCTATGTAAATAGCGATTTTGTGAGGCGATTTCAATTTCAAATCTAACTATTGTTTTTGCATTTTGTCTTATCTGGATAGCGATACAAGGTAAGTCTCCTCCTTTTTCCTCCTTGTATATTCGTATTCATGTCTTGGATATACTTTCTCCATCACATTAATCTTGCTAATTAAAGACCATTAATTAATTGATTGTCACGCCTAATAAGATAATTATGGACAACGGTTTGATGCTTAATCTTGACCTAATTCAAAGCGACAACAATTAATAGTCTTACATGCGTTAATCCACTCGCTTAGTAACAACTAAGGATCAAACGGACTTATATGTTGTTTGATATTACAAATTGGTGAATTGCATGAGACCTAGTAGAAGGCGCGCTAGAGTGGGGGGGGGGGGGGGGGGTGTGTTGTGCACTATTCGCCCTTACCCTCGTCCCCTAATCCAGATCTGGTGCACGACCTGACATAGAGTCCTTCGCCTTGCTTTATGTAATTATAGGCAAGGCTTCAAACGAGTTCCGCAGCTTCCCGAAAGAAGTACGGTGGCAACTTCCTCTATTCGATTTCGAGTTTCTATGACCCTCAATGCCAATGCAAAATAACAAGAATTCAATACTTCGCAATATGGTGTCTCAACCGAGACTATACCTCGCGGGGCAGAGGGACCGAACCCAGTACGGCCCGGTGACGCCCCATGCCCGTACAGTGTGACTCAATCCATAGTCTTCGACAATGGCCCTCAGTTCGATTCCAACATCCTCACTTGGCTATCGGATCAAGGCATCACTGCACACTTTGCCTCCGTAGCACACCCATAGGCCAATGGACAAGTCGACTCCTTCAACAAAATCATCAACAATGGGTTGAAGAATAAACTAGATCATGCTAAGCACTAGTAGAAAAATCATCAAAATTTAACCCCGGCTTTTGAGCAAAGCTGAGGTTTTTAGCTAAAAACCCCAGCTTTTGTGAAGTCAAAAGCTGGGGTTTTAGCTAAAAACCCCAGCTTTGTCTCTCATTGTATAATGAGAGACAAAATATGGGCTCATTTTATATTTTTTTTTGTTATTTTCATTCTAAAATGATAACCAAAGTGTTACATATACATATAAATATCAATTTCCGTTAAGATTGGGTATAAAATACAAATAAATGAGTATAAATTACACCCATTAAAAAAACTTGTATATATATTGACGAGGTAAATGATTAGAGTACATTAAAAATTACATAAGAAATTTAATAATTAAACATCCAAATAAATCCATGTGGAAACATTTATATTAAAACAATTACAAACAATGGTTTTTCATCACTAATTGTCAATAATTTCTACTTCCTTCRAGATTTCAATTGGAATAAATCTTGATACCTATCATGCTATCAATCATTAAAACTCGAAACGAAAACTTCAGTAAAGCATTGGTAACAAGAACAATACCAAGGATAAAACAGAATATAAAACCAGAAAACAGATTTTAGACTATATCATACTTCACATCATGATCAAATTTCTTACAACTTAGTTTAGAAACCGAAAGTATCATCACTGAATATTTAGTACCAGCAAACTATCAAGGTGATTTGGATACAATCAATAACAAAGTATGAATTAACAATGTGATTTATACACAATCAATAACACAGAATAAATCAATCGATTATTTTCTTAAAGAAATCGCCAGATTAATCCAATCGTTTCTTTCTTCCTTTCAGGTTTCAATTGGACTAAATCTTGATACCATACATGCTATCCATCGTTYGAACTCGAAATGAGAACTTCAARAAAGCTTTGAAACCAGAACAATACGATGCTCAAAACAAAACATAAAACCAGAAAACAGATTTTAGACTATAATCATTGTATCATACTACAGAATACTCATGTTCCATGGTACTCTAAATGAGTTTAAAACAATCAACATCAAAGAGGAATCATATAAAATGAGGGCTAGAGCTAATTATATCCAAACATATTAATATCTAAGTAGATACAACTAATCTAAAAGTAATGGAATGCTCTTTAAATTTTCCAGATTGATGGGAACTCTAATACCTGGTTAATACAACTATACAACTGAAATTGAATTTTGAAAAACAACAATGCACATAAAATTYATACTGTAAACTCYGCCACAATCAACTAACAAACCAAATCAATAGCCGAGCTCGGTTAAAACTGAATTTAGAAAACCAAATTCGACACAAAATTAAAAAGCTTATGCAACGCAAAAATCATCACAAAATCGACCAAAAATTCGCATAAAAACGTCAGAAATCCAACCTAAGATTCGTCAAAAATACAAATGGTAATTTGCTGCAAATTCAACCTAAAATTATCTCGATGTGCACATCTTTGCTAACCTCACTTGTACACATTGAAGAGATCCTGGTATTTCTACAGTAGGGGTGTCAGTTGAACTTCTTCTCTTCCTGGCGTGTTCCTTTTTTTGGAGAAGTCACCTCCTCCTCATATTCCAGGGTGCCCCGACCTCTTCTTGTCATGTCCTCCACTTCGATGGTCCTGGTTGCCTTTGAGGTTTGGCAGGAGGAGATAGTTGCTTTTTTCCTTGGCCTTCTTCCACGGCGCAGACTTCCTCAGCATGGATCCCATGCTCTCGGCTTCTCTTCAGTCAATTTCGTTCAAGTCTTGAACCCTCTGCCTTACCATTTGAAATTTGAAAGGACTTATCTTGCGTCCAATCCCCGATTAGAAATATCCGATACCCGGTCCTGGACAGGTCAGGAATTTGGAGGGTTTCGTTGTTGAATCGTGTTAACAATACTCCTTAAGCTTTTCCTTGGGTCGTGTATGAATCTCCCCCAAATGGTAAGCTGCTTTTTCTGCTCTGGCGATGCGCCATGAAATGAATGAGTTGAAGAGAACAGCCAATTCATCTGAAATTGTGGATGGGAAACCTGTTGGGAGCCCGCTGAACCACCTCTGTAGCAACCCCTTGACGGTAACAGGGGAAGTACCCATGCACCACACTTGCAATCACTGCTTGGTGTGGTCCAAGCATGAGATGCTTTATTACACTGCTAACGTGATCATCTGGGTCGGTGGTTCCATCATAAGCATCGATGGAAGAAATTTGATTTTTTGAGATTGAGTTGCCATCAACGATCGAAAGCATAAAGGGACTTTTGTCCGGCTTAGGGAAAGTCCTTGCAACCTTCCCTTCCGTCCTTTTGGGACGAAGAACATGCCCGCGTCTGGTTAGCAACGCTTCGGTGGTAACCCCCACTTCGGTGGAACGAACCTCTGCTCCCCGTCTCTATCGTCGCTCCGGTATGATGAACTGGCAAGAACGATGGGTGTGTCCATGCGTTCTGAAGATACGATGAGATGGCATCGTGCATAACGGGGTAGATCCCGTTAGCGGAATGTTCATTCATCCTGAGTACGCTTGTTAACCGGATCTCAGCCCTCTTCTTTTCGAGAAACCTCTCTAGCGTCTTGGCTCTCAGCCTGTTCTCTCTTTCTCTGGATGATGTTCTTGGCATCCATTTGACAAGTAGCTTTCACGCTCCAGACTCTTTCTTTTATGAGTGCTCGAAAATGCCTCAGACTCACACTATGGTAGACTCGTTCATCATCCCCATCATTGTGCAAGCGGCAATGGGACCCTTCATGTGAATTGAGTCCGTGGCGCAATAGAAAGAGGCTTTAGGAGCTGTTGCGATATCTCCTAGCCTGACTCTTCTCCCTTTCCAAGAGGAATAATCTGGGTCTCCAACATTCTTCGCACTTTTGTCTCTGGGGGTAGGATGCTTGACCTGGTTGTCTTGATATTGGGAAATCACAGGAGTACTGATTCCATGCCGAGGTGTTAGCAGGGAGCTTCACTGCCACCAGCATGTTCTTCCTCACGCTGAGCCTTCAGCGTCATTTTTCTTCCTTGAGGGCTTGGAGCTTGTCCTTATGTCTTTTGTCTCGGAAAAAACGTTCATACTCCCGCTACCCCCGTGCTTATCTGCCATCTTCTTGAGTACATCAAGCGGTAACATATCTCCATCCAAGTCTGAGGGAAGAGCTTCGTTCCCACATCAAGTGCCTAGGTTCCTTTCCTCACCAATGGAAGACTGAATGGTCAGGGTGGTTCTCACCCATTGGATTGCTTTCCTTGTTTCGAAGATGGAGGAGTGTTCTCCCTTGTCTGGTTTTGATCATCTCTTGAAGCCATACTCTGATCGCCTCCCCATAGACGGCGCCGCAAATGTTGTAGCACGTTTCTCGCTGGAATCCCGTATACAAGATTTACTCTGCTTTAGGGTTAGAGATGTGGAGGCTTCCTCTACGCTACCTCAAGAGAGCTATCTTGGTCCTTGAAACCTCGGACAGATGTGCTGGCACTTCAACGTCCCGCAGACGCTTACACCTGCAAGAAGGAGAATATCCTTTTGGATTATCTCCCCTCCGATCCTCAAGTAAGTAACGGGAGGCAGGAAAGTAATAAATCTAAGTATATTAGAGAGAAGTTAGAGAGTAGTTCTATACTTGCTTAAGTCATGAAAGTAATCATGCTCTCAATATGTGAAAAGTGCGTGTGGAAAATGGTGCCTCTCAAGGGGTAATTTATAGGCTTTTTGCCTTACACTCTTGGGGCTCGGATGTGTGACACTTGTCACCATCCTATGCATCGTTTTACCTGTTTGCTTGGTTGATCTGTTTCCTTACGGTATTTAGTCGGTTCTTGGTAGATTGCAGACAGATCCACTGCCACTCCACTATGGAACACGTGTCACGTATTGTCGTGCAGTTGGACTTCTAACGACCACCGTAAAACTACGAACCACGCTGGCTCACGTGCCACACTCACCAATTAAAACCCCTAAATTTTTGCAATTCATTAAAATCTGAAAATTTCCTCACATTAAAAATAATATCAGCCAAAAACTCATAAGCTTTGTATTGTAGCAGATTATACCCTCAAAAATTAATTAGTATAAAACAATTGGATTAAAAGATTTCAAGACTTAACACAACTAAAGAATTAAAATAAGAGGGAACAAGAAAAACAAAAAGGAAAAGGAGAGGACCGACAGTCGGGTGGTTGTCCGTGGGTGTGGTCCGCAGGGAGGGTGGCGAACTGCAGCAAAGCAGCAACCACCAGTAAGTAAAATGCTCTCTTTTCTCTCCCCTTTTTTTGAAAATTGGAAATGTTTTGCGTGAAATAAGAGGAAAATATGGAAAAAATAAAACCCTTTAATGATTAGTTTTAGTACTTACGGAGTAGGTGAATTTAAATATTTCATTTATTTATTTTGAGTATGAAATGTCATAAAATTAAAATTCAAATAATGATATTATATCTTCTTTTCACAAAAATATAATTAAATGAAAATAATGGACATTTAAATAAAAAAAATATCTTTTTATAAGATAAATCGTAATTATATTATATAGAAAATATATTTAATGTTTGAAAATTACGGGGGATTACAGTAGAGTTGATTCGTACATCTCAATTGGGTAACCGTCCTGAGCCAAAGACAAGACGTGAATGGTGTCTCTCCCGTGATTCTTCACGTCGTCCCGAATTGACCAGAGCACGATATGTATAGTTTCATCCACCATAGACCTCTCACTAATACAAAAATAGACAAAAACTGCACCTCAATTGCTGGGGTTATGTAAAAACCACCTGCATTTTGAGAGTCAAAAGCTGGGTTTTTAAAAATAACCCCAGCATTTAAACCCATCTTAGAGGCCAAAAAATTGGAAATAATCACAAAAGCTGGGGTAGCTTTTGACTATATTAAAAAAAATGAATAAATTAAAATAAACCAGGAAACCCTATTTCAAACTCTTCACTCTAATCTTACACGCCTCTCATTCACTTCATCTCTCCTCTTTCACCGATTTCTCTCTTTCACTTTTCTCTCTTCTTCTTTCTACTCTATTTCACTAGTATCCTCTAGGCGAGTCATCTTCTCTCTCTCTCCTCTCGTCTCATCTCTCTTCCTCTTCTCTTCTGATCTCTTGCTGCAACTGCTGATATTATGGCGTTGCCAGCCGCCAATCGGATCGTCCATCTTGTCGCGAGTAGTGCTGCGTTTGTGGTTTTTAAATCCCATGTTGGGTTCGGTTTTATAAAGGCATTCTTCCTTCTTACTCTCTCCTCTTTTTTCCCGGCATTTTTGTGTAGAATTGCTATGTATTTTGAAGTTTGTCGGATTTTGTTAGATCTACCCAACCGTCAATTCTACCACCGGTACATTGTATAAGTATTAGAATCAATTCTTCAACTTACTCCTTTGTTGTTTGGTTTGATTTTTTTTTCCTTTGTGACTCTTAAAAATGGATTAATCTTGTTTCTGAATTCTGTGCATTGTGTTCAAGTTTAGGTTGAAATATGTGGCAAATCTAATAATCGAATTTTGTGATTGGA
>SNQN01002986.1:20883-41329 GCA_008642245.1 Bassia scoparia
ACTAGTTGCTCCTCGATGAAACGCACATAGGCGTCCTGACCCTTGTCACCAAGCAGGAGGTGATACTCCACCGCCTTACCATGACTCAAGTCGTTGGACAACATGGTAACCAACAGCTCCTAATCCATCATAGTGACTGGAGGATCCTGAGGCACTGCAAGTACAAAAAGGCTATGTTGCCTCACTACARGTTCCCTGAAGTACCAGACAGGACCTTGAGGTCCCCAGAAAAGGCACCACCTCTTGGCAAGCTCAGTTGCTGCAACAAGCCTCCTCGGTCTCGCATTCCCKACTCGCCTCCATGGGCGCCACACTACCTGTAGCAAAATGTGGTTAAAATCACGAAGCAATCAARGAAATCATATAAGTAAAAAACAATGGGACTCACATCAGCTGGGTTCAGGCGGCGAAGGATCCTCTTCGGCTGCTGAAGCCCACCGGTCCAAGATGAAGTATCTCGGGGTGTCCACTGAATCATCACCGGCCATCTAGTAGGCTGTGCCTGAGGATCCAACCTAGGCACCAAACTTATGCGTGGAAAGTACTCATAAGCCCAGAATTGCAAGTACAACCAATGGGGTTAGGCAACAAATGCAAAGTAAATGCAGACAAAGTGGTAAAGGTCAAAGAAAATTACCTCAAGCACTCTCTAGCAGCCAGCCAGTGCGGGGATCGCAGCGCCATCCACCTGACGACAGTATAACCTCATAAAATGCATCAGAGCAGCATAGTRGAATCCACCCCAGTCATAGGAGGCAACAGTAGAAAGATCCTCCAGGATAGGGAGAAAACAAAGCTGAATTCTGCTCCCCGTACCCTTATCAGGACACAATGCCGTGCAAAGCATCACCAGGATAAATATCCTGGCTGACTGCTCATCAGTGGTGCCTGCCAGCTCCAGACCCTCCATGAGCACGCTCTGCGATGCTCGGTTATCCACACTCTCAGCTTGTAGACGGGAAGCAATCGGACCCATCRACTCATCCAAATGAGGATCAGAAAGCCTGATCTCGTCATCCAAAGTGACAAGCTTTTCAGTGAAAGCAAGCCCAGTCAACATAGCAAAATCGTAGGGGGGTCGCAGTCATTTCCCCCCATGGGAAGTGAAAGGTGTTCGTGGTGTCCTAGAACCACTCCATCAGGCCGAACACTAAAATCCTGGGAGCAAGTGAGTATGACTGACTAACCAGGTTTAAAACAAAATCCTGGAAGCCGCATTGCCCGAGGATGTCCCATACTCCTCCACTGCGCTCAAAAAACTCTCTACGAAAGATATCGCCAATCGTATGAGAGGTCRCGTACYTTCGAGTATGGTAATCGCTCTGCACAAGAGATGATACAAGAATTAGCAAACAAGGCAAAACAAAAGAKAACCAGACAAGTAAAAGCAACATACTCGTCCATTCCTCGGACGATAGAAACGTGGTGATCTGGGGAGCAGCATAACTCAGTTATCCCAGTTGGTCGCCTTCCATCTCTGACGGGAACAACGCACTTGTTTTCCTCTTCGCACAAGCATGCTACAAGCAAAATCGGAAAAAGATTCAGAAGACAAACGAGCAACATAACGGATAAAAATGGACATCCCGCACACAAACAAAAGGCCCTCTGGGGGCTTACAYTTAATCAATACAATCTTGGTCGAAGGAAGTGCACAATTTCCTAGCAGTTGGAACAATAGGCAAGCAACTACAAAGGCGAGAAAGAACACCCCTTGTTCCCTAGTGAGTACACATGCCTAACGGAATGCACAATTCCACTCGCAAATTTTATATGCAACGAGGATTTCAAGAAGGTGTATACGCTCACTCACATGTTATAATCCTCAATTTAGCAAGTAATCACCATTAACAAGTGCTTTTTTCAAGCTTTAAGCTACTTACAATGGTGAAATCATACATYGGCATCCACATTGTTGCAAATAAGCATGTAAAGGTTTATTCTATCATCAACAAGCAAGACTAAACAAGGCATATGCATAATTCAACAAGGCATGGTCATAGCAAGCTACTATTCATCGTCTTCTTCAAGTAGTAAGCTTACAATGGCATAACTCATTCAAATTTGCACCAAATTTGATGAAAACAAGTTCCAAAAACTTCACATGAACTTATGAACAAGCCCAAACATTCAACAATTTAAGCATACACAAGCAAAAGAAACCCCCCCAATTCAATTGCACCAAATTGACATAGGCATATTCAAATGCAATAATTGAGTATTATAATTGCAACTACAATGTAATTTCAAGTGAATAGTTAAACACTTGAACTTGATTTAATGGACAAGACAAAGCCCTTCCAAGCAATGGAGTTTAATAGATTTAATAACAAAGCAAGAGCAAATGGCAAATGATAGCAAAAGTGGGCCAAAAAAATAAGCACGAAATTCGACCAAAATAGCAATTTGCTAATTGCGCCAGCTGCCTAGTTTCGTCGGAAAACGAGCCTTTCTCTGGCCCCACTTTTACCGTCAAGGCCCCTTCTTCAAATGCGATTACTTCCCGGAATCCAACCAACTTTCAAAGTCATACAAAAGACCAAAATCCCCTGGAGCAAGCTAAAATCCCAAAATCATCAAATCACTACTAAAATACAATCTACAAGCACACAAGCCGTGTAACCAAAGCAAATCACAACGAAGCATCCAACATCAATAAGTCAAACCAATCAAGTCCAAACACACATCCCAATCAATCGATCATCCTTGCATGCCAACGTTACCCGATCTTACACTAATCACATTTACAAAAACATCATACTCATATGTTTCCTATTATCTGCGACATTACCTCAAGTTTAATTCTCCCAGATTACGACTACCAAGATGGATACAAACAATAACACCAACCAGCAAAAAACATTGCCTATACCGATCATGGCCAACCACTGACCCAAGTTTAATCTCCCGGACACTACAATGGAACAACAATCACACTACTAGCAAAAAATCATTCCTCTATACCCAACGTCTATACGCTGCTTACCAGATGTAATTTCCCGAACGAACTATCCAGAGGATATAAGGAAGTTCAACACCACAAGTCCAATCGGACATCCATACGACACCCATTCCATCTTCCCCAAAAAGTCCAAATAGCATCAACCACCCAGTAATACTCCATAATCCTAACAGATCTAATGGCACCTACAAATACTTACCCCAGGAATCGCTAACTGAATACAAGGCAACAACCTTTACAAAATCCCTATGATCACAACATATGAAATTCCCCCCATGATTCGAATTCAGTAACTCATAGTGGAGTATCTAAACAAAATTACAATATACACAATCAACAATGCAATCTTTTACTGTAACCGCATGTGCAGTAAACTACACATTTGGTTTGCATATCGTACTTTGACTTTCGTTGACTATATTTTTACTCCACAAACTCAGCAAAAATGGGCTTCGATATAATAATTTTCCCAACCCAAAAAGAAAAATGATAAGACACCCCTCTCAACGACACAACAAATCCAGAAGCTATACCCTTACACCCTAAAAAACACATTCCCTTGCATGACACCATTCCTGTGCAATAAACCACCTCAAAAAATAATTTAATCTTCAAATAATTGAACTTATTTTAAAACATTCTAAATTTTCGAATTTTCTAAATTTCTAAGCATTGTTCCAATTCATCGATAATAATTCATAATTAATAATTATACCGTTTCCAATTCACAAAATTTAGCACAAACATTCCCTACTCTTGCGACAGAGTGATTTTAAATTTTCTGCATAATTATTCACTATGGTTTAAGTTTTTTTATTGATGAATTCAATTAAAAAATCAAAAAACCTAGCATACAGCCATCCCAGATCTCGCCTCGAACATCATGGTCTTTCGACGTATATCCGGAAAATCCCACATCGTTTAATATCACCATAATCGCTATAATATCAACTAGATCGTATAAAATTTCATATTTTAACAATATATTACAATAGTATTTCATTAACAATCTCCATTCAGCTTAAAAGCATCTCGATATTCACAATAAAATCCCACACTAATCGCTCAGATAATCATCGAATAAATCGTAACATCAACGACATTATATTACAATTTACAATCCTAATCAACTATCAGCAATCAAATCCCAAAACCAGCCTTATTTCCAATCCGCCCAATTTTTGATAAACCCAGTTTTGGCACTTACACCCAAAACTTACCTGTTTGCATTTTCCCTTGCCTAAAATACGACCTTCCCCTGCATGTCCGAAACATTTGGCTTTGTACTTGCGTCTCTCACTCGTCCAACCTCTCTCTCCCTCTCTCTCTCTCTTCCTCTTTCTCTCTCCTCTCTCTCGTCTCTCCTCTCTCTCTCTCCTCTCTATTCCTTCACAACACTCTCAAACACATATCAAACACAATTCACAACATAAAACCTAATCCAAAGGCTCTTTTGCAATAATCAAGAAGAGTTTTCAGTTCCTAATCGCAAGGTCTTCCTAAGGCTGAGGCAGGCTTTCTTCACACATCGGTGTTGCGAGGTAGGTCTTGAGCCAACTCGTCATTTCTAACCCCCTTTTGCCATGCTTTTAGGAAATTCAACTTCTATGTAATTTCATGTAAATCCATTAACAAACGTTTGACAATTCAAATATAGTACCTTAACAAACCTTTCAATCCTCTATGAGCTGCTTCATCTTGTTCAGAACCAAATACTGGAACAAAACATAAATTTTCGGTTTCTCGCACCTATAATTAAACTATGAACCGCATTCCTCCTAGATACGAATTAATAACACATCCACAACAAACTGACACTATTTGCATATATATGGTTTAAACAACCCGCCCTATTAATGCAGCTTAGGTTTTAAACGGGAAAACTTTGTTTTTTTTTCGAGCCTCTGTCACTGTCTATACTGTTATAGGACCCCTAACGTTGCAGCTAATACTTCACCCTTACCCTTGTCCCCTAATCCAGACCTTTAGTGCACTACTAGACATGGACTCATTCGCCTTGCTTTATGCAATTATAGGCAAGGCTTAAAACGAGTTTCGCAGCTTCCCAAAAGAAGTGCGGTGGCGAGTTCCTCTACACCTCTACTCATTTTGAGTATAAACACACAACTTCAGGCATACTCACAATATGCAAAAGCAAGAATTCAATTCTAGCAAACAAACTGAGCCGCCCTTAAATTATACCCCCCGGAGCAGAAGGACCGAACCTAGTCCGACCCGGTGACGCCCCATAGCCCGTACTGTAACCAATACCGTACACTGTTCCTAATAAACAGTGTAGGCTTTTGGGTTTCATTAGGAGAAAAGATCATATAATAATGCAGAAATTATATGAACAATTGTTACAAACAATAAAAAAAATGCAATTGTTGGTAATAACTTAGCTCCTCCCCTAAGCTATGTTAGTCAGAAAGGGCTTAAGTGTTTACTTGAATACTAGTGTCCAAGTGTCCAACTGGGTCATTTTGTAGAAAAATGTCAACTTCTTAGTTAAAAATGAAGTAAGGAAATACAACAGGGTGAGCAACATAGCCTATAAGTTAAGGAACAAGGAAGCCCGACATTTAATTTAGTAGAATAGAGAATTGATAATGCAAAGCACAAGAGGGAGCTCAAGGTCAAAAATTGAAGAAAGAAGGAAATATGACAAACTAATCTCAAAGGACTTCTTCTTGGATATTCAAGACATAAAATTACTGTTTAATGGTAAATAAATAAATAATATGAATTATTCACTAAAAAGAATTGTGACATACTAGAATTAAACATCTAAAATAAGCAATTTTCTTTAAAAAAAAAAGAAAAAAATCCAGCCCCAAGAAAACCAAAATGAAATACATTTGAACTGTGTAGCAACAAATTGATAAAAACACAAGGACTAGATAACTTATGTATAATCCACAAACTAGTGTCCTTAAAAGAGACAAAGTCAAATTTTAGGCAGGACAAGTGCCATCTGGACACTTGGAAATGAGGATTCGTTGAGAATATAAAACTAACTGAGCAAATGAATGCTCTAAGAGATATAAGATCTTCTGAAGTCACAAAGAAAGACCTCCAGTCGACCATACCTTAGCCAAATTAAATAAAGGCAAGTGAAAGTATTAAATTAATTAAAAGGAGTGAGAAGTGAGGAGACAATAAACTGCTGACAAACATTAAGCCTCCATGACCACAGTCTCTCTAAGACAGTTCCCCACTCCCTAAAGGCACAACAGATAAGAGCAGTTTCAACGACAAACAAAATGCACACCCATGACTAGAACAGAAGCAAAACAAGGAACAAACATTTACACCCTGCTGAGAGTCCTAGTGCTTGCGCGTGTCCTGACAAAACATCAAAAATCATAATATGCCCGATAGACGGCGCCATCAGATTGCGCCAATTCACCCTACGAGGCTGACCTTCTTCAATTACGGCTAGTAGTGTCCGGTCTCTCCAGAATCACGAATCCGGACATCTAACAAGTGTCACATTAGCAAGGTTTAAGATCCCTATTGCCACTATTCGCACCAGATTTTAACTATTACTCTAGTATAACATTCTATGGTGAACTTATCAGCGCAACCAGTCATGACATAAACACAAATGTTACCTCTTCCTTTGACGACTCGTCCTCTACCGAGCCGCAGCCGATAATACTCTTGCACATCCACTGATCATATTGCATTGTTCGGTTTTCGTTTTCCTTGTATATGCATCCAAGTGTCATCCATACAATATCCACGATTCTACTATTGAACTTCAGAATAGCCAGAGCGTTAAACTACAACGCACTAAATCACAAGACCTGCTCGTATAAAGGTCTTGAACACTCACAAGTCGCATCGCAACTAACTACTCAAGCGTCGATTTCCTAATCTCGTGCTCCACAATCGTATCATCACTTCTGCAAACCGTCTTCTATCAAGCCTGCTCATGCTATAATCGAACTCCCATACACACACCTCATGAAATCTGCTAAGATCTCTTCAATTTCTTCCCCATTGCATCCCACCACCACCTCACTATCGGAACATTCAACTAGCCTAATCACCCCGCAGTCAAATCACTATCACCACAGTCCCTCGAGCTGAAACTTGGAACACGATCTCACCGCCATTGCATCTTAAGACGATCTACAACTATAGTTGCTCGTAGAGCGCGATTTCAGATTCCATCCAATAGTAACCCCCTATTCTTTTCGATTCTGAATGCTCAGTTTTTCTACAATTGCAATAGGAATTGTTAATTGATCAGTTCACCTAAAAATACGACCATCAAATTCCGACCCTAAATCTAAAATAAAAAACACATAAGTATTTTCAACAAAAAAACCCGAAATATCGAACAAAAAAATCCTAATTTGAAGAAATGATTAGAATGCAATTGAATATGAAATAAATTGAGAAAGAGATGAGAGAGAAAGTACCTTGCCAAATTTTCTTCCACAAATGCAACCACCATCGACGGCCTCAGAAGCCTAGAATCGTCGCCGCTAGCTGCTCTCCAAATAGCATCACAACCTAAAAACGCGTACAAAACCAAATCAAAATGCGAAAAAATCGAAAAAACCCTAAAATGTTGAAAATTGAGAATTGCAGTATTTCAACTGAGAACACATATCTAACCTGAAATATGCGAAAAAAGAAAGGAGAGAGGAAGTAGATAGAGGCGTGAAGAAGAGAGATTAGGGTTGATAGAGCGAGGCGTGAAGAGAAGAGAGAGAATACGATTGAGCTGAGAGGGTGAGACTTGAGAGTGAGTAGGTTTTGGGGGAAATTCACGACTTCACGAGGGTTTTGTGATTGTTGGTTTAATTTATATATTTTTACAGGTCAAAAGTTGGGTTTTATATAAAAAAAAAAACCTCACTTTGTGATTTTGCATTTTTTGGCCTCTAAGATGGATTAAATGCTAGGTTATTAAAAAACCCAGCCTTTGTATACGCATCCAAACGAGGAATTCATTTAACTTTGATGTTGATAAGAGGCAAGCTGGATGAGTAAGAGAGTTAGCCACTATGGACATCAAAACCAAGATCATGTGGCCAACCCTAGATTCTATCTAAGTTAGAATTTCAATTCCTAATCTATCTTTAACAATTGCTTTTCCTTTAGATTTTAGCTCACAAGGTTTTGGGATTCCCACCTTGGATCTCGTTTTACTTGTGTTTGGCTATGTTCTAATATTTGTTTTCCAGATTATTTTCCTTTAATAGAGTTAGATATTATTTTAGGAAGTCTAGGAAAATATCTTATCTTAGGTGTGTGATAATCAGTTGTTAAGATATATCCTAACCAAGTTGATATTTCCTAACCAACTAGATATTATCATTCTTCAGAATAAGCAGATACTAAAAGCCTATAAAATAGGTCACAAAAGCCTGTAAACTAAAAATCACAAAAAATACAATTACTTTAAATATCATTCGAATTTTACATCATTCGTCACTGCTTAATAATCAATTCAAGAGTGTTTTTTGAGAGGTTAACGTTTATTCAAATTTACTTAGTTCCAGGATTGGGTGTTATTGGTGATTGCCCCGGAAGGGGATCAGTCAAGCAATTCGTTCCAGGACGTGAGTTGGGATTTCTTTCATATCAGGTTCGTTTTCAACATTAAACCTCAAGAAAAGTTCGAAGAACAGACTTTATTCAAATTGCAACGTTTTAAAACGTGAATAAATAAAAGGGTTCAGATCCGCATAATGGGTATCAGAGCTCATAGTTTGAGCCCCGCCCGAAAGACAAACGTTCAATCAATGCGCTTGCCAGAAATCCAGTTCACAGTGCAAAAGTTTAAATCTGTTCTCTCTTTGGTTTTTGCGACTTTTTTGTGTTTCTTTCTGGATTTACGCCTTCTATGGCTTTACTTTGAGAATATAAAATTGAGAATTTTTCGAGTACGTTTGCTATTTTTCTGATTATCTCTCAACTGTGTCCAAATCACTTCAACCAACGCTGTACTGAACGTTTTTGGTTACGCGAGGTTTGTTATTGATCTTTTTACCAGAACCATTCAATCTTGAGTGTTCTCAAAAACATCAAATTCGTGATCTGGCAAAAGTACTTGGTTACGTTTGTGCCTCAAACGACTTCATCAAGCACCCTTGTTTCTCTTGGCTCGCAAAATTCCACCTCCCTGTGTGGGTGTTAGATGGCTGATAGACAGATAGTGCAAACAACACCCTCATGGTATGATTTCACAAGCCATTTGAGATTATAGACAAGAGAATTCTAGCACAAGGCACTACAAGATCTAAACTGATGCTAGCGTTCCTCGATGCTTTGCAATTGCCTTCTTTGCAAACACGAATAAAAAAGTGAAAAAACAGACAGATGTGTGATGTATGAGTCCTTAGTGTGAGAGAGGATTTTTTAACAAATCTCCATGAGGATGAAGGGTTATCAAGCTCAAAGATTTACTGGTCTTGGAAGTCAGAAGATTTTCTTGAGTGAAAGCAAGTAGAGAAGATTTCTGACTACAAAGGGTTTGATGATACACAAAGATTCAAGATTGCTTCATACGACTCACGAAAAACGCAGGTATATGTGGAATCCTCAAAGCAAGACGTACTAGGGCAGGTAAGAAAAGATCTCAACTTGGACTGATTTAAAGCGTAAATTACGTGCCAAGTATTTACCTGATGATTTTGAGCAAATTCAATACTTGAAATTGACTACTCTCACACAAGATACTTTAGTGTTGAACGAATATATTGCTGAATCGTTAGATTAACCACTATTGTGTGACTTGATTGAAAAGGAACACCATCGCATTGCTCGTTTTATTAAAGACTCCCATCCTATTGCTAGAAAGATTGAGTTAAACACTTATAGTTCTTTCAATGACGTTATGCAAATTGGCCTAAAATTGAGAATCATTGGAATGAAAGAAGAAGGGTGACCTTAATGCTAGCAAGGGGCTGGTTCGTCCAAGCCTAAATCCTTCTCATGATACGAATTCAAGCTCTTATAAGGTTTGACTCCAACAAAGAGACGACCAAAATAGAAGAGAAGAAAAGCTCTGAGAAACCAAAGTTATTTGTGCCACATGAGAATATGAGAGTCGAAGAAGTGCTTCAAGTGTCAAGGGAAGGGCATATGCTAGTGAATGTCCTCACAGAAAAGCTCTTACTATAAAGCATACTATGAGTGAAGAAGATGAGAAACATATGATTATACTCCTGAATAGATAAAGAGAAAGAGTCCTTTAGCGAGGAGGATGCAGATGTTTTTGCTGAGATGTGGTCAAATGTTAGTGGTTCGACAAGTCTTACATGCTGAGACTTATCCAACTGTTGATCAAAGGAAACGCTTGTTTCATACTAGATGCAGATAGGTGATACTACTTGTAGGGTGATAGTGGATAGTGGGTCATGCACTAATGTGGCCTCAACTGAGATGGTAATTAAACTAAATCTCCCAACTCGTGATCGTGCAACACCTTATAAGTTATTGTGGCTTGATGATTCTAAAGGCCTACGTGTGAAGAAACAAGCATTGGTGAACTTTTCGATTGGAAACTACAAGGAGAGTTATGGTGTGATGTGGTTCCAATGAGTGTTTGTCATATACTCTTAGGAGGCTTGGCAATATGATAGAAGCGTGAACATGATGGAAAACCAATGTGTATACGGTTAAGGTGGGTAACCAAAAATCCGTTTACAACCTTTATCTCCAAAAAACATATTCGGTAAGCTTCAGATGATCAACTTTGAATTCCATCTTGTTTTATTGTGCAACGGAGCCAAAAAGAGAACCAAATGGACTATTGTTCTCAAAGGTAAGAGCAAACTCATTCATCGGGACAATGTCGACTTGTCTCTAATTTGGATGATACGATTTGAGGCAAATTCTTTTGAGAGGGAAGAATGATACGCATCAAACAGGAATTCATTTAACTTTGATGTTGATAAGAGGCGAGCTTGGATGAGAAGAATTGCCATGGACATCAAACCAAGATCATGTGGCCAAACCCTAGATTCTATCCTAGGTTAGGAATTCCGATCCTACTCTATCTTTAAATGCTTTCTTTAGATTTTAGCTCCAAGGTTTTGGGATCCACTTGGATTCGTTTTACTTGGTTTGGCTTAGTTTAAATTATTTGTTTCAGATTTATTTTCCTTTAATTAGATTTAGATATATTTTAGGAAAGTCTAGGAAAATATCTCATATTTAGGTGTGTGATATCAGTTTTTTAAGATTATTCCTAACCAACTTGGATATTCCTAACCAACTAAGATATATATATCTTAGATTAAGCAGATCTTAAAGCCTATAAATAGGTCACCAAAAGCTGTAAACTAAAAAACACAACAAAGACTAAGACTGTTTAATATACAATTCAGAATTTTGCATCAATTCGTGCACTTGCTTAATAATCAATTCAGGAGTGTTTTGAGAGTTACGTTTATCAAATTACTTAGTTCCAAGAGTGGTCTAGGTGATTGGATCAGTCAAGCAATTCGTTCCAGGAGTGGTTGGATTTCTTGTCATATCAGGTTCGTTTTCAACATTAAAACTTCAAGAAAAGGTTCAAGAACAGACCTTTATTTCAAGATTTCAACGTTTTTAAAACGTGAATAAATAAAAGGGTTAGAATCCGCATCACTTTGACTCTCAAATGCTGGATTTTTTACACAACCCCAGCTTTTGAGGTACAGCGTTTGTCTATTTTTCTACTAGTGAAAGTTTCTCAATTCCATAAACATATTTACACTTCTTTAAATTCCAAAATTTCTGTCCACCTCATCGGTTCACTCAAATGCTAGTTTTTTTTTCTCCAGTTGAGGCTAAAATCGCCATCTTAAATGTTGAAGTGTTGCAGATGAGGGAGGCTGGTTATGGCACAACAAGGGATAYCTTTCGATGGCTTTTGTGTTTTTGAAGGTCTATGTTACTTTTGTGAATTGTGATGAAGTGTGTAGTAGAATTGAAGCATATACGAAGTACATTGAAACCGCTAACTGAAATGGCGGTTTTGTTGCTAAACTCGCTATTTCAATTGGCAGTTTTGTTGCTAAACTCGCTATTTCAATTGGCGGTTTCATTCCAAAACTGGGAAAAAAATTTAGTAAATAAACCGGTGATGTGGACAGTAAAATAGGAATAACAAAAAGTATAACCATATATACAGAATTGTATAAAGTCCAAGCAATACTATGGGAAACAGCTCATAATAAATATATCAAATTGAAGATAAATTTACAAACTTYCATTTAATATAGGTAAACCAACACCTTTTTTTGGCAAATGATACAAACAAAAACAAATAAGGCACCTTTCRTGCAATAAATTGCTAGTACATGGGCCGAAACCATCTTGCTACTAGGTACATAACTAACACTAATACAACTAAACAACTTACAAATACAAGTCACTCCTCTWACTACAACACTAGAACAAACTAAACAACATAGTCTAACATAAAAGCAAACACTACAATACATAAAGGTAAACCATGTTCTCCTAGTGCTTGAAGGAAACATATGAGAGGAACCGACATACACGAACCGCAACAACCGTAACATAGAGAAGGTGTAGAAGTCATGACTCGTAGAGCAATCCTTAAGATCGAAGTCYTAACTTGGGATTCTTGGCTCTAAAGAAGAGACGTCTGAAATTGCGACGACTCGGAACAAGAACCCTCTTTGAGGGGTACCTTCAAACTCCATGTGAATGAGAGTATTGAACATAGGTTACACGACGGAGAACTAAACGCCCACTAATGGGTTACCTCCTTCAGTTGAAAATCTTCGAAGACAATGACTAATAATATTATTGCGACAAGGAACATGCTTCTTTGCATTGAGATGATGGAGCATAGAAAATAAGGTCATTGACTTAAACACAACTTCTTGCCCTCATATAACGGCAAACCACAACCCTTAACTACTAACCTATGACATAACTCAACCATGTAATATTATCTATACTCTTTCCATATTTAAAGATATTACTTGCATACGAATTATGCATCTGCTTTATTTTGAGATTTAATTTTGCGCGGAAAGAAAACTTTCCTAAATTGCGAATGCACGAAGTAAACCCTAGAGGACTGGTTCAGATATGTTCCCAGACTGTATCTGTCAATCATGTTTACTTGTAGTTATGTATGACACGTAACCGAGGTTCCTTGTCATCCACAACGAATTCATCTCTTATGTATTCAACCTTTATAGTGCATCAAAAACCCTTATATCACTTACATTGGTTACGAGACCTAAATGCATTACAAAATAATTATTGCTCTTCATGCAATCTTCAAGACTTGGTTTCACAAGCTTTGTCTTTCTTCCATCGAACTTTCATACTTTGACACCTACACATGCAAACAGAAACATGCATGTAATAAAGTAGTTCAGTGTGGTTTGTCATCAATCAAAAACTTAAACCAGAGGACTTAACAAATTCCTCCTCTTTGATGATAACAAATCTTAAAGTTCCCCCCTACAAATAACATCATTATTTTGGAGGACTTTCAGAATGTTTTGAATTCTTAAGATAAGAACTCAAGGCACTGATCTCGTACTGTTCCTGTAGAATAAGCATCATTTTTACAWGTACACCAGTTAACAATTAACTGACAGCAATTTTAAAAAAAATCTCTAAATACCAAGGGAAATATAAACTTGACTTAGAGCTCTTAGACTCAAACATGCATCCGCAATAAGAACATCAATGGTTGTTCAGACTTATTTCTAAGCCTTTAGGATGAAAAGAAGTAAAGTGGTTTGAATACACTCACTTCCAAACCTCTGGCCTGTCACCTATAACAAGGCACTTGACCTTGCTCTAGTTGCTGCAACACATACAATTTAGTCATAATGACCCGTGATCAAATTAGAACTTCACACTTGCGTCCCCCTTTTGGCATCATCGATCAAAATTAATCAAGGGAGCAAAAGAATTAACAAGAAAACATAACACGACCAGTAGCAAACTACTAATAGTATAAAGTTTGAGCTAATATAGACAGCTCAAACAACATTCTAGGGATGTTGATGCTACCAATTTTCCTACAAAGTACCAAAGCTAATAGTTCCAAATATTTAGTTATTACAGACCAAAATTAGACCAAGTTACATAAGATCAATGTTTTTATAATTTGGGAAGGGGGTAAACTGGAGAAAAGTTCATAAAATTTGAGGGGTTAGCAGCAAAATAGAATAAGAAAGAAGAAAAGAGGAAATTAATCAGCTCTAGAGTTATGTTCAGTCTCATCTTCCTCCTCCTCCTCCTTGAGGATCTCTGAAGCAGCCTCATCATCGTCCTCATCCTCCTCTTCTTACTTGTCCTAAAAACCGGTTCATTATCATCTTCACCAGCTATAGTTGATGACTCCTCCTTTTCTTTAGAATCCTTTTTTGCCTAAATACCAACTCTATCAAGGTGAGCCTCAACCCTCTTGTAGGATTCCTGAAGTGCAGAGAATAGTTGAGTAACACTATTCATAATGGTCTGCATCATATGGTTTTGCTCACTAAATTGTTATACCAGAGCATATATGGCATGAATTGATTCAGTATTGTTCCCTGCATTAACTGCATTGCCCTTTGCATTCTCTTTCATCTTTAAAACACCACCGGCATATGACATGCCCTTCTGACCAATTATTTGGTTCCTAAGGTGAGACATGGTGCCACAGTGTCCCACCATACGAACTTTCCAATGTTTAAACACTAGGGTCAGCCAACCACCATATGGCAGGGCATGTTTGGCCTACTCAACACAGTAGATCATGTGACCTAACATCATAGAAGGGAGGTTGATTGGAATGTGTTCTATAAGACTAAAAATAAGAACACTATTCATTAACCGTACACTCATGCGACCTTGTGCTTTGGGAAACACAATCTTTGATGCTATTGTATGAAATATCCTCATGATTTGCTCCCTTAGGTGGCCGATGGTGTACCTCTGCTTAAGGTTTAGTGGACCAGTAAAGAACCTGGTTTAGATCTAGTCTGTTGTGATCGACCCCTTTAATTGTAGGCTAGTTTTCCCTTAGATACACATTAAGCCCCTTATTTGGGACTTTGAGAATGTCAACCAAGGACTTTTTAGACAAATTAATGGGTATACCATTAACAAATGCAAAATAAGACCCATCATCCTTAGTATGCAGGTGTTCATAAAAATCTTCAACTAATGGTAGAAACACATCCAATTCCTTTGAAAAAAGAACAAACCAATTTTGAAACTCTAAAGCGTCCCTAAACTCATGCAGAAACTTTTGATCAAACCAAACCTTAGAAACTTAAAAACCAACAAAAATAGACCGATCCTTTAAGTCATATAAGGGTCGCTTAGGAGCACGAATAATAGACTTACTTTTCTTGGGTTTGGAACCCTCAGTAGCAATGGTTGTTGGCTGCTTCCTCTTTTTGTCCGCTGGGGACTAGTCTATTCCTACACATCCTCCTTTCCTTTTGATGCCTCAGAGCCCTTTCTAGCAACCGTATTCACCTTAAAATCCTTGCTTATTGCAGCCTTAGGAATCTCCTTCTCAGTAACTTCCCCTTAAACTTCAGCATCCTCCTTCAACACCTTCTTCTTTGTGTTTCTCCACTGATTTGAGTGTGGTTTTAGGAGTAGGGGTCTTAGATTTTGTAAGTTTGGCAGGTTATTTTGTGGTGCTTGGTTTAGCAACTTCCTTCTAAGCTGCCTTAACCGCTTTTGATGGCYGTTTCTTCAAGGCATCCTTATTTGTCTTCGTTTCTTTCCTCATCGCTTCAATAATATCATCTTCCTCTTCAACATCCTCCTCATCAACCTCTTGATCACCCGATTTTGACTCTACAACCAATTCAAACTCCTCAACTAGTTTTGACACTTCCACCCTCTCAAACTCCTCAAAATTAAACTTCTCCATCGATTCTGGTGAAGAAGTCTTTGATTTTGGTGTTCGTAGGCTTTTTGGGAGTGGTGGTTTTTGTGATTTTTGGTGTGGTGGCTTTCACGGTTGATTTTGGAGTGGCTAGTTTTGTAGTGGCTTTTAGAGTTGTTGATTTTGTAATGGTAGGTTTCTTTGAGTTTTTACGGACTAACTGCTCCTCTTCTTCAGCAACATCTTCTTCAACCTGTTCCTCCACTGGTTCCACCAAAATCTTGGCTTTCTTAGTMTAATTTCTAGCGACTCACCAACCTTCTTTTCTACCAACCTTCAAGAGATTGGAAACTTCTTCCTTGATTTTAGGGATTAAGTAAGGCGCCAACCGTCTTGGACTCTGCACTATTAGAATGTTGCATGATTTGATGGGTAACTCGTGTTTGATGATTGATGGATCAATCCCCAGCATTTCATGGTATTTATAATGGACAATTTCTCATCCTCGGGCAATTCCTTACTAATGTAAGTACACCTAGGATTATCCACTGTGTCAAGATTTATCTCCTCAAGAGGGTCTTGGATTTCCTGCCTAATATCCTCAATTTTTTGTCAAACCTTCACTTCCTCTTCCTAACCATAAAATCACCCTATAGAATCAGAAGAAAGGAAAGCCTGAGTAACAAAATCCCCACCTGAAGCTACTTCTGTACCATCATCCACAATTGAGTTTACCTCTAAACCATACTAAGCATAATGACTAGCATAAAGATTACGAAGAGCTAGAGCTGTACCAAATCTAATTTTAAAATTATAATCCATTAATTTAATTTAATATAACATATAAAAGTCTAGATTTTATTTATATCCAAGACTAATTACATTAGGTAAAAGAGTTCTTCTTCCCCTAATAGTCTTAAGTACATCATCAAATTTTCCCCTAAGAGATGGTCCATGAACATCACATAAAATGGGGTGGTTCTTTTACTCTAAACTGTCCACTCCTCGGAGAATTTCGGATGTGTTTTGTTCATCATCATCCTCAACAACCTCTTSAATGCATCTGATTGCATTTGAAAACTTCCACTCTTGGTGTCGGTTGACTTTCAAGTTTGAGAGAAATCCCTTTGTCATTAGGCAAGGTCCTCATAAGCACCTTGGGAAAATCTTAGTTAGTATCAATCAAATATGCATSGACATCAGCACAAAATACCTCATATTCATGACCATTCCATAGTATTACTTTATGATGCAAAGTAGAAGGAATAGCATAAGTCCGGTGTTGTAGATACCTACATTTTTCCATAGCCCAAGTGGCCGATGATAAGACACCCCTTGCAACACACAAGTTGAATTGAGAGAGCTAGGGCCCTAACAAACCCTAAAAATGCAAGTTTTCACTACACCAGACACATTTTTCCACACCAAAGCACCCTTAAAAATGATTTTTAATTTCCAAATAATTTTAACTTATTTTTGAGCATTTTTCTAGAATTTCTCGGAATTTTGCGGAATTTTTGACATTTTTTGGAATTTTCAACAATTTAATTAATTTGCGATAACTAAATAAATTATGAAAACAATTACAAAAATCACGGAAATTTTATCACAATGCACTATTTTTTACAATGAATGTTTTGCATACTTTTTCGTAATTTTTGGACTTGTAGAAAAATAGTTATGAATTTTCGAAGCAAAAACACGCACCCGAGCGAAATCGCTCGTTCCAGAAGCTTCCGGAMCGTTCCAGAACGTGGGGACCACTTGTTTTGCTCTCCAAGGAAGTACACATTCATCCTCTAGCTTCCCTTGCATGATTTTCCAGGTTCAATTCACGAAATCAATTTTTTCCCAAAATAAAACCGCACAAAATAAGGCAGGTCGCAAAAAAAAAGGGGGGGGGGGGGGATTTTGGGCGCTATTACGCCCACATTGGACGTAATTACGCCCAAAACTTGCCCCCCCACGCTTCGTTTGCCTATAAAAATGAGGTCCCGAGTCCTCATTTGCAATATTCGCGCCTCACATACACACTTCATACACCCTCATTTTGCCCGTTTCTTTCCTCCTCTCTCAAATACTCTCTTACTTTGCATTTAAATTTACAAATTGTTTTGCAATTCTTTTACACATCAAATACAAATTAAAGGTCTATTTAAAAGTCTATTTAAAAGGTTATTTAAAGGTTCTTAAGGGTTCTTCAAAGGTTACAAGGGTTCTTAAGGGTCCGAAGCATCGTTCTCGATCGAAAGCATCGTGTTGCTAGGTTAGTATGAGGCCAATGTCTCAATTTCTTTACACCCTTTTGCATGCTTGTTAGAAATTTGAATTTCTATGTAATTGGCATATAAACTTGATTAACAACTATTCGACATGAATTATAATCAATCTTAGGCACAACTTTTAATTCTTGTTGAATGCTTGCATGCTTGCAAATCACATTATTATTATGTCTTAAACAAGACCGGCAATTCGCATGTTCTCACACCTAATAAGACTAATTCTTGGACAAATTGGCTTCTAAGAACCTTGAATACGAATCTAAACAACACATGTCACAACAAAGAATTAGTCCTATATGCATACATTTCTGTTAAGCAACCCGCCTAGTAATTTGCATGCTTAGGGTTAAAAGGAAAAATATCTTTGTAAACACACAACTCTAAGCATACTCACACTCTGCAAATGCAAGAATTCAATTCTAGCAAAATTCGAGTCATCAACTAATTGTACTCAGCGGGGCAGAGGGACCGGACCCAGCCCGGTCCGATGATGCCCCGATGCCCGTACAGTTGTAACCATTCCCTTTMAGAATTGCATTACAATTACCTTCCCCTCTCACTACAAAGAAAGCTGACCAAGTTCTAAACGTACCTATTTGAATATGCATGCATACTAAACCTTGATTACTCTTTAACTTGCCATTGAATGTAATGATACTAATCCTGACACTAGACAAATACTTCCTACCCTTACCCAATTTCTTGAAAACTGACCAAGGCATAAGATTAATTAATTGTAGCACCAGTATCAATTAGTAATTTGCCTAGTTTAATACCGTCTATATTAATTGTGACATACAAGGGCTTACTATGTGAGTTATCCACATTAAAGTCTTTTATCAAGTGCTCAATAACTAACTYTTTTTTCTCTTTAGTTACAGTGTCCATAAATGGTGCTAAACTAGACCATATCTAATTTATTCAAGTTTTCTAAAATAGTAGAGGTCGTACCAGTAGCTTCAGCTTGGTCAACTTCATCGGCTCATGAAGTATCCTTCTGCTTTGGCCRACTGGCTCTYAATGATAGGGGAAAGAACACTGCATTGCAAGCGCTAAACTCGTGATCTCCTTCTGAACAATTTGCGAGAAAATTAAGATCTGATTTTGACACCTCTTGATTCAAACTCTCCAAATCATAGCCTACTAACTCTACATCAGATGATTMCTTAGTCACCAAAACATCTTATGCAAAGTTTTATATCCCATGGTTGGTCAATTCTTCTTCTATAAGGTCTGCCATCAGGTCTTTAACTAGAGGATGATCTTGAATATTAGCAAACTTTAATTCATTGGATGATCCTTGAATTGCCTCTTTCTGAAAATCTTATGTGGTTGAATGAGGCTCCGACATAAAAGTTCCATCACAAGGTCTCTCTCCTGACTCTTATCCAAATGAGGCTGGGCTTGAAAAGTATTTTCTTTCAACTTCTCTCTCTGGACAAAAACCAAATGAGGCTCCTCCTTAACGTTCGAGCTTGACTCAAAACTTGGCTCGTACTCGAGCTCCACTCAAAACTCGGCTCAAACTCAAGCTCGACTCATCCATCGTAGGCCAAATACTAAGCCCACTAAGTGTTGTAACATTCCTRAAACTTGCTCCTTTTTATAAGTCTTCTCGACCCGCATTTCTTCAATATTTCGATGTGGGAACTTCTCACTTCTTCTTTCTACCCTTTTTAAGAGTTTAGACACCCCAATTTGAATACTACCATAACTTCTTTGTTACTCCATCAAATTAAGTGTATGACCTACCATTAGAAAGAGCTTTGAACAAGCTTTTCATCTCCAAATTGAATCACCTAAAAACTCCAAGTAGTTTTAGAGACATGCCCAATTGAAGTTGACCCTATCAACACTTTCTTCCAAAAATGCAACCAAGTTATACCAAATCATCTCCTCGGATTTTTTTCATTTAATTTTTTTAGGGGATATTTAAAATTTTTTGGAACTTTAGTAGATCTATATCGAGTCTTTTRGAGTCTAGTTCATCGCTACTCAACTCGACTCGTTAGCATTTCGAGTCGAGCTCGAGCTCGAGCTCGAGRCGAACTTRGATCGACTTTTAACCGAACCGATCTCGAGTAGTGTTGTATCATTATCACCCTTACTTGCAGTCTTGCTCTTCGTTCTAGCAATAGTAGCAGGGTGTGAGTCCTTTACTTTTTCACCATCCAAGTCCTCCAAAGAAAACAACATAACAAATTCAGAATTTTAATCATCAAAAACATCAAAATTCAGAAATTGTTCACCATGTCAATAAAAATCAGTATACATATTCAGAAAGTCACTATATATATATATATATATATATATATATATATATATATATATATATATATATATATATATATATATATATATATATATATA
>SNQN01002986.1:43431-66437 GCA_008642245.1 Bassia scoparia
AAAAAGAGAGAGATTATGCGCCTAGACTAATGACATTTGTTTGGCGGTTTCTAATTCCCTCACCAGTAACTACTTCTCTCTAACTGTGACCTTGCCATTTGTAACCTTTCTGATAATGTTTTGGCATATCTACTACAACCATAGCACATAGGTGGTTAATCACAAAATATCATGTCTACTTTATACATTTTCAACATCAGACAAGTATTTTTTTTTAATTTTAAAAAAGATGCAGTTAATTTTAAGTTTAATTCACAAATCTTTTCTATGTTCATAAAATTATATCAAAAGCAAGATTGTAATTGAAGAGAATTCAAGATATACCACAAAGTTTGATGAATTGTATGAATGGTGAAAACTGATATTTGGAATGATGTATATTGCCAAGGCAGTACCCAGTATGGCTATGGTTGTTTTTTTCTTGAGTGAAATCCATTCGGTTATTCTTATCTATATGCAGCATAATTGTCATTGGAATGCGTTCAGGTGCCTAACCTTAAGATGCTTGAGTGACATTTTTTTCATTTTTCAATTTGTTGTTTTCTCAGTTCTTTACTTTTGGGTTTCCCCTAGTATCAAGATACAACTATACTCGAGTTAAGATCCTCTCCGTTTTTTTAAATCGGTAATGATATAAAGGGAATAAATACTAGGATTATAAAATATTTTATTTAATGAAAATTTTGTGTTAAATTCTTGACCTTATGGTACTTTTTATTTCATTGTTCTGGTGACTATTTGATATGAGATCTGAAGTTTTATGCTGGCAAATCAACAATAACATCCAATAATTGTTGTACTGCGCGCCAATATGCTCTGATTCAGTCAGGATCAGCTGGAAAGACGGTTTCAATCGTGCCACTTCTTCATTGAAATTTTTTTTAGACTGATTTTCGATTCCGGATTACATAATATGATTCAACAGCGAAAGCTCTTATCTTTATGAAGAGAAACAGCGATAATGCCCTAATTATATGGATACAATGTATGTAATTTAGTCCCTAATTTCACTATACAGATAGGTCAGTTAAACAGAATTTTAGGATGAGTCTCCAATATGATATATCAATTAATTGGGCTAAAATTGCTCTAACAGCATAACCAATTGAATCAGTACAAAATATTCTTTTGTAATTAATAAGATCAATTACCCGCAATTGAACTAATAATACTTAAAGTCGGACGCGGCCATGCGCGCCGGGGCACACAGTATATTATATATAAGATATATAATATATATATATATATATATATATGAATATGGATCAAATGAGAAGGAACCTAAAATGAGAAGCGGAGAAGCAGTCCTTGATGATTGATTGTTGAATTGGAGGGTCAAGATTTATTTCACCAAAAAAGTAAATGTGCATAATTTTATACATGAATGTGCATATTTTTATACGTAAATGTGCATATTCATAAAAAAAAATGCACATTCATGGAAAATTCGTGCACATTCACTATAAAACTTAAGTACATCCTAGTCGTTAATCTTAAAAATTAAGGGCCAAGATTGTTTCTCACATTTCTCATTTTAAGGGTACTATATATATATATATATATATATAATTTCAGCATGTATAAAAATTATTCAGAAATTCATTATATATATAAATTCAGAAATTTTACGCACAAAAATAAAAAAATTAGAAATTATTCAGCAATATAATTCAAGATATTTTTTCTGATATCTCATAAAAGATCAAAATTTAAAAAGCAACACAACATGAATTCGAACAACATCTAATAACTAAACATAAATAAAACAAGTATAAACATACCATATATCACGAATAACTAAGTGTAAAACTTGAGAAATAACAAATAAACATCATATTTTTAACTGAAGTAAAACACTAAATTACTAGAGGTCAACAAGTACATTCCAGGAGTGGAGTTTGTGCTTGATAATTTGAAGAACCAAGAAAAGGATAAGAAACGGTGTTGGACTTGACATCGAATTGGCGTTGATAATTTGAGATTGTTTTCAGTAGCAATGTGCTTGCTAATTTGAAGAACAAAAAAACTTATTGTGAGGATTTGTGAGCTTGAAGTAGAAACGGCAAAGAGAGAAAGAAAGTGTTTGTGAGGAGTGAGGAGTGACTAGGGGTGTTAACGAGCCGAGCTTGCTCGAGCTTGGCTCGAAGTTAGCTCGAGCCGAGTCTCATCTAAGCTCGGCTCGAAAGCTCGCGAACAGGCTCGAAATATTATTTTATCTTTTTATTTAACTTAATAATTATAAAATTAGTAGTATATTATTGATAAATTTAACAAAAATTTAGAAACTTCATAACCATTAACTATTATATGTTCTTAAAAGTTATAATTTACTATAGTTTTCGAATTCCAATATAGRTTTAATGTATTTTAAACTTGACATTTAAGGCTCGAAAAAGCTCAAGGCTCGGCTCGAGCTCGAGGATATTCGTCACGAGCCTAGCTCAAAATACCCAAAGTTCGGCTCGGCTCATTAACACCCCTAGGAGTGACCAAGTGAGGGTAGAGTTTTTCTTCTTTTTTGATAAATAAAAAATAATGGGCCAAGCCCAATTTAAAGAAAAGCTTAGAAAGTTAGAATAAAAGAGAAATGATCAAACAACCCTCATTGAGCGGTCTGGGTTAGGCGACTTAATCTGACCTTAAARTGACCCATTTAATTAAGCGGGTTAGGCAGGTTATTTTTATGTTGAAAAATGGAACCTTAACCTAACTCATTTAAATTTCAGGTCGTGTTCAAGTCGACCCATTTACTTAAATGAGTTGAAAATTCCCAATCCAAACTCGCTTATTTCAGGTTGTATTTTCGTGTCGTATCAATTTTTACCGCCTCTAGATTTCCTCTAATATGCCAAGTGTGCAAGTTAATATCATAAAATTATGGATTTTTTCTTCGYTTACCCCTGAGGTTAAACGAAATAGCTCATGTACCCCCGTGTTTCTAAAAACACCTCAAGTACCCTCCACATKAGAGATAATGGCTCATATACCCTTATTCTAACGGAAAAGCTAACAATGTTAGTCTTTTACCCTAATTAACCCCTAAATCTACTGAGTTATCCCCTAATCTCTTCTCTCTCGTCCATTGTTATACCATCATCCTTTCTCTCTCCAACCTTCTTCCTACCTCCACTACAAACACCACCATACACGCGCCGCAATCGAGCTTCGATCCAAGACTCACGACATTTTYGCTTGCGGTAACAAAGCTCAGTCTTAGCTCTCCTCTCACCAACGCAAGCAAGGTTGACGACCATATTGGGGTTGTCATTGCTTGACAACCACAACAAAAGGTCTTCGATCCATGACTCACATTGTTTAGATTTAGGGGTATTCTGTTGTTGGAATGTGTTAATTTGATATGTGGGTTTGATACAATGGTTAGTAATCCCATCTATAGAGTTTCCTCTATTAATATAGTATGCAATTGATATTCAATGGTTTCAAAGGAAATCAAATACATCATATATTTTGTCAATTCCCACCGGATAAACAATCAAWTACTTGTAAAAGTATCATAAATTAAACAATTTTACGTTGTAATAACACAATGGAATCAATCTTCATTCTGCGGTGTTCTCTTCACTTGCAGCGAGTCGTATGAAAGTCCAAAGGGGTTTGTTTAATGAAGTTCATTTTGGGAACTAAGTATAATTAGGGTGTAATTAGTTGAATTAGAGGCTAATTATGTCAAAAAAACTAACGAATTAGCTTTCCACTTAAGTAAAGGGGTATACTAGTAATTATCTGCTAAGTGGAGGGTACTTGAGACGTTTAAAGATCATATGCGTACATGAGCTATTTAACTAACCTCGGGGGTACCTAAGGGAAAAAAATCCTAAATCATTAGAATCTATACATACACGTTCTCAACAATTTGAACTTCGAGAAGAGAGGTAATCTTATTAACCGATCTAATCCACATCCAACAGCATTATTCTAATATTCAATAGTATAGTTAAGGTATTATCATCTGAATTTAACAAATGTAAAATGTATTCCATTTTTATTTGTTTTCAAAAAGTTTCTCATATAAACATGTGGTTTCATTGGATTGATATATATAATATATATATATTATATAGTATAATAATATATATATATATATATATATAGGGATGTGCTAGAATGAAAATAGAAATGAGAAAGCTAATTAAAAAAGATGCCACATGGTCTAACTTAAAGCAAAAAGTACATATGTAGATGAATATTGCTTTTAAAAAAAGTAATGAAGTGGGACATGTGTCACTCGTTTTTAAGTTGTTTCTTATTTCTCTTTTCTCATCTACACATCCTATAGCTATATTATAATATATAGTATATAGTATATATATATATATAAATAATATATAATATATATATATATTCAAATATAGTTACAACAACACATCACGGAGTTGTATTAGTTGAACCGCACCTGCCTTGGCTAGAAGACTTGTTATTATTTTAAAAAAAATTATTGGATCTATTAGTCTATTAGAAGACTAAATACATTCAAACCAAAAATTTAAGTTTGGGTTTTAATTCTGTCATTACAACAACAAGAAAATTCATCAGGACCGACCTTAAAGCACTTGCTTTTTTTGCAAAAATACCGAAAGCTACATGGTTCTTTACAATAGGTAGTCGTATAACATCTCGCATCTCCATCATGTAATGGTGTAACCGATTGAGAATCAAAATTATCCCTGATTGAATTCCCTATTAAAAAAATCAAAATTAATATATGTTGAAAAAGGAATTTACGAGAATGATGTACGTGAAAATTACTTATAATTTTCTTAGCAATAAAAGACTTGCGATTTGATAAATAAGTAAACTAACCTTCATGAGCCAAAAGTAGTAGCACAAGAAAAAGTGATGAAAAGAAGATAGAACTAGTCATGCTTATAAGAAATTCACAAACAATTCAGGAAAATTAAAATATATTAGAGATGAAATATTGGAGACATGAATGTCCAATATTTATAATTGAATTTGGGAAACACTTTTTTTGGGTAAAAATACCCAGAGAAAGACGACCAATTAGAAGACGAATGCTAGGTGTTAAGGTGAAATAATATGGTGACATGTGGCAACTTGTAGGCCAGTAGTTAAGTAAAAAAATTCACTATTTTGAAATCAGAACAAGAAAGAAGCAAGACGCTAATAAGGAAACGGGTCCAATAATACTTACATACAATAAATGATGACACATGTTACTATCTTAATAGTCAACAAAATCTTGATCATTTCCTCTCATGGTAACTTAGGCATATAATTAATGTCTCATTTTTCCTTAAAATCGAGGCATTCATTACATCTTAAAGTGACACAAATTCCTAAAAAACTTTCTCATTTCTCTATTTTTTATACTCTCACTTGGCCCATAAGTTGCCACATATTTTAAGGTATTTTTTACCTTAAATAAAATTTTTGGTTTAAATATAGTTTTATTTTTTTCCTTTTTGTCCGTCATGATATCTTTCCATTTACTTCATCTGTTTTTTAATAAGTGCACCYGTTTTTTTAAACAGAAATTTCTAAATAAGTGCTCCACTKRCATTTCTTTCCTTTTTTGGAATGGGGACCATAATTAAAAAATTAATTGTTTTATCTTTTATGTAGGGATCACAATTAAAATACTATTTTTTCTACCACTATTTTATTAAAATATTCATCAATATGCCTACTTTATTCCTTTTTCTCTTTTTTGGCCCCCACCTATACACCTCACCACACTCTCAAAAATTACCTAGGAGTCCGCGAAACCAAGAGTACGTGGTGCACTTATATAAAAACAGAGGTAGTATTTGTCTTTAACAAGCTAGACTCCACTATCGATTTTATTTCTATTATATAAGTGTAGGGGGAACAACGATGTCCCCTCTTTGAAATTCCAAAATCATYAAAATTGCTAAAATATCATTCATAGTTTTTTCAATATTATTTGACGAGTAGGGGCATTTATGACACTTTCATGACAAATGCATTAAAAAATTAAATAATTATTTCAATTATTCCCTTAATCATGACAATTGCCAAAATAACAATTTAATTAGAAAAATTGCTAAAATAACAATTCAATCATGACAATTGCCAAAGTAAGAATTGAATCATGAATGGTACTTACCAAATTTGTCATAAACACAAATTTAGAATAAACAAATTGGTGGAAAGTTTCACACATGAAAACGAGACTTATAAAATAATAAAGCTACTTTACCTTGAAAAATTAATAGATTTTTGTATAGCTATTAAAACAACCAATTTTATTTGATTGCCTTAAACGATACTTCATCCATTACATTTTGTTTTTCTTATTTTTCCAAAACGATATTCTTAAATGTTTTTCTTGTTTYGAATTTTTCTATTTTTAAGTCCAATTATGTAGACATTTGATCCATATTTATTGCTAGCTTTTGATTTCATCTACTGAAATTTTACCTACTATTTTAAAAAGAAAAAATTGACAAATATAATCTCACTTTTGGTGGTTCTTCCAAAATTAATCCAACCTTTCGAAATTCCCAATATAATCCCACCTTTGCTTCATCTCTTCAGAAATTGGTCCCAACGGATTGGTGACCTATAGTGTAAGTCAATTAGAAACGTGTCAAACCCTTATTGGCTCTCACCACCTTGATTAACACTTAAACTCACCCCCTCTCACCACACCTCCTTACCTAGCCACCAGCCCACCACCACCCCCTCAGCCACCACCACTCCTCTCCCAACCCAGCCACCACCCTCTCAGCCCCTCCGTCCCCCACCCTCGAAATCATACCCCAACCCTCATAATCACCCCCAACACCGTACCTTGAAAACCAACCCCACCACCCACGAAATCAGACCCCCACCCTTGAAACCAACCCCACCACCGAAATCCTCCTCCCAACTATTGAAATCATCCCCACCCACGAAATCAAACCCCCACCACCGAAAGTTAACTTTCGATTGGAATAACTAGGGGGTCGCAAATTGAAGGRGGTGCTATTCTGGGGTCATGCAAATTAAAGGCGYCGCTATTATAGGGCAATGCGAATCACGGCGATGCAAATGAGGGTTGAAGGTGGGAGAGGAGGAGAGAGAGAAAAAGGAGATCGAGGGTGGAGTGGGTTATCGAAGGAGGAAGATGGGTTGGTGGGTGGTTGTCGGAGAACGAAGGGGGGTTGGTGGGTGGTTGTCAAAGAGAGAGAGGAGGGAGGGGGCTGATGGGTGGTTAACGGAGAACAGATGGGGGCTTATGGGTGGTTGTCAAGGGAGAAGGGAGGGGGTGGGTTTGTTGTTTTTTTAAATTTTAGTTTTCTTTTTTTTTTGGTTTAATTAAAGTTGAAAAACAAGGAGGTGACCTGTTGAGTAGGTTTCAGGTCATCCGGACCAATTTTGGAAGGGGAGGGGTGAAGGTGGGATTAAAATGGAAATTATATCGAAAGGCAAGATTATTTTTGAAAGATCCACGAAAGGTGGGATTATATTTGTCAAATTTCCTTTTAAAAACTACCCTAAGTTTACTTCGCAATCCACATTTATCCCCAAGCTTTACGTCCCAACTTGTTAAGATAATGCGAGAATTGCTGCATTGAAGCCATATGGTTTTAAACAATCATATTTAGATTATTCACTATTTACATTGAAGAGAGATGAGATACATCTTAATGTTCTAGTATATMTGTTGATGATAAGATTATCACAGGAAATGACAATTTTGCTTTCACTATGTTGAAAACATATTTAGCGRCATTTCTTAAGATGAAGGATCTTAGTGTTGTCAATTATTTATTATGGCTAGAAGTGGTTGTTAATAAAGTAAGATTTTTTATGTGTCAATGAAAGTATGCGCTAGATATTATGTTTGAAATGGGATTATTCAGTGCTAAATAAGCAAATTAAAGTTATCTATGGAGCAAAATCGTTGGTTTTCTTTGCCGAAAAGGAAGTACTTTAGTGGTATGGAGAATTTTAGATACCTAAATATGTCCCTAGCCCAAGAATTCCAATGATAAGAGACCCCTTGCAACACATAAGCTGAATCGAGAGAGTTAGGGCCTTGGCAAACCATAAAAAGGCAGGTTTAACGCCACAATTGACACTTCTTCCTACCCAAAGCACCCTTAGAAATAATTATTAATTTAAAAATAATTTTATACTATTTTTATAGAATTTTTTGGAATTTTTCTAAGCAATTTTGGTATTTTTTGAAATATTCAACAATTTAAATAATTTTAAAACAATTTTTAAAATTATCAAAAAAATTCCAAAATTCACAAAATTTTAACACAAGGCACAATATTTTATGTGAATTTTTATACAATTTTCCCATAGTTTTTAGAACTGTGGAAAATTATTTATGAATTTCCTAAGCAAAAACGTGCACTAGAGCAAAACAGCTCGTTCCGGAAGTTTTAACGTTCCAGGATCTGGCTTGTTACCCAAGCTTGCTACGATCTTTGAAGATTTCCTAGTCAAAATTTCATGGTGAAATAATATAGGMTTATATTTAATTTCGAATATTTTTCGAAATCGCGCAGCTAAATTAGGCAAGTTTTTTGCACCAAAAAAAGCATGTTTTATGGGTGTAATTACGCCCAGCTCCCTTGCTCCCCATGCCTCATCTCTATTATATAAGCCAAGGGGGGAGCAATGGTGTCCRRCCTAGACAATGACTAATTTTCCCTTTAGTAAATGTGAATTAACCTATTTAAAACTCCCTTAATTAATTCACTTTTCACTTTAAAATTTTCAAATAAAGGAAGATTTAAAATTTACCAAATAAACTACTACTTAAATGTTAAAACATTCACGGTAAAAAAAATGATTGAAAAATAACACAATATTTAAAATAATTATAATTCAAAGAGCGTCATATTTAATATAGATTAGTGAAAAATCTCTTAGTTTAAGCACGCATAACGTGCACTAAAAAACTAGTTTTCCTATAAATACGCACCCGACCTTCACATTTCACAAGCACACTTTCCAAGGCAAGGCTATGCTCGATTTTCTCTCTCTCTCTCTCTCTCTCTCTCTCTCTCTCTCTCTCTCTCTAAATACTCTCCTAAACACATTCAAATTCACATCAAAACTATCTCAAAATTAAACACAATTTCAACATTCAATTAAAGTTCTTTCAAAATTTCTTCGAAAAGGTCCGATCTAGTTTGTTTGGGTTCGTGTGGGTCCCTAGTTTCGTTCTTGATCGATAGCACCGTGGTGCAAGGTTGGTTTGAGGCCAATGTCTCAATTTCTTAGCACCCTTTTGCATGCTTGTTAGAAATTTGACATTCTATGTAATTGACATGCAAAATTGATTAACAACTACTTGACATGAATTAAAATCAACCTTAGGCAAATTATTAATTCTTGTGGAATACTTGCATGCTTGCAAATCACAACAATTATTATGTCTTAAATAAGACTGGCAAATTACATTATCTCACACCTAATAAGACTAATTTTTGGACAAATTGGCTTTTAGGCACCTTGAATATAGTATTAAACGATCACTATAGATCTAGTCTTTCCATGCATCTAATTCAATTAAGCATCCGACCTAGTAATTGCATGCTTAGGGTTAACACGGAGATATGTTTGTTGTTGTCATTTTGACAATGGACTCGCAATGACCGAGTAGATGCCGCTAGATGTCGGGGGGGTGTTGTGCACTACTTCGCCCTTACAATTGTCTCTTAATCCATGACCTATGGTGTACCACCAGACTATGGAGTCCTTTGCCTTGCTTTATGCAATTCGGAAAGGCTTAAATCGTGTTCTGCATCTCCTTATACTAAAGGAGTGCGGTGGCGACTTCCTCAATTCATTTTTGAGTATAATACACACAACTCCAGGCATACTCACACTATGCAAAAGCAAGAATTCAATTCTAGCAAAACCAAAGTCATCACTGAGAGCCGTACTCCCCAGGGCAGAGGGACCGGACCTAGTCCGACCTGGTGACGCCCGTATAACCTTTTGGCGACTATGCTGGGGAATTCACAAAAGCTTTTTTCTTTAGTGATATGTGGACAGTACTTGAAATGTCATGTGAATTCACCATCTTAAAGACGACAAGTGTTAGGTGTCCAGCATTGCGATACTCATTCGTGAGTACTCATACTAGGAACACGTCTCATATAAGTGTGTTCTACACTTGAAACAAGGCTGGGGGGGGGGGGCTTGCCAAGATTGGAACTGGTGCACTACCTATGTAACCAACTCTTAAGCTTGATGCCTATCCCRACCATGACGTGCGACTGAGTTCACTATGGAGTCATAATGGTTTAGACCTCCTTTAATCATTAAAGCAAGCTGGATGTGTTAAGGACTATACTATGCTATTCATGGCACCCTTGGACACCCGGACTGACCATCTTAGATAATATAGCAACAAACTCTAGGTGGCTGGACTTTTGTTTAACATTTTGCATATAGGGCTCATGCTAGTGTGACAACGTCATATATGTTTTTAGCTAACTAAGGACCCTAACTTTGAATACGTTAGAGGAGATCATGGGCTGGGACAGGCTTGGCATAAAATTTAGGCACAGTGATTGGGCTCGGGCCGGGCCTAGATTCGGGCCTAAAATATTGTTCGAAGCCCAAAATATTAGAACGAGCCTAACGGGCTTTTTCGGGCATGGCTAAAAAATTAAACTGAAACACTTTAAAATTTACAGCCAAAGCCCGAAACAAAAAAACGAAAAAATCATGTCCAAGGCCCCAATTTTTCGGGTCGATGCGGGTTTGGCTTGCGAGCCGAGATCTAGTTGATTAGCTTTAGAATACGTAAACGAGTCATGTAACAGTCCTCATATAGCAAGTAAGCATTCCTTAGGCATCGCAATTTCGAAATGGTTAAAATTGGAATCGTTTGGGATTTACGTCTTTTTCATCGCACTATTGATTCGCCTTAAAAAAATCCAAACTAAAATACGAACAAAATAAACTCCTAAATAAAAAAACAAAAATAATGATTCGGAAAATTCTGAAAAAAATAAATAAATTAAAGGCGATAAACGAACTTTTGGCGTTCTTGCATTTTCATTTTGAGTCATGTCAATAGACAAGGAGTAATCACTATAGGCCATGCATTGAGTCTAGTCAAAGAAGCAAGTCATGCATTGTTTTCTAAAAGGTCGAGTCTAATACACTCAAATGCAGGATAAAGTCATCTACACGGCAATCTCGTAGGTCAGCAAGGCTAGCTCGTGAAGAACCGTTGGTCCCTATTCCTTTCGCCAAAAGGAACYTTAAACARCTCAAGTCTAGATCCTCCAATTCCTCAACACTAGAAATGGGTGAAGAAAGAAACATTGCTGTCATCATGGCCAAAATGCAAGCCACCATCAACACTTGCAAGACAAGCTTCCTTCATACAAGAAAGACCCTCCTAAGGCCACCGTAAAAAACCCTTAAAAGGATGGTCCTGAAGGCAACCAAAAAGAATACCTACTTTGAATCACCTGAACTTGAAGATTTCTTAGAAAAAAATCCCCGAAAAGATTTCTGCAACGGACTCGCCAAAATTCAAATCGACTAATGACCCTAGATACCATCTTAAGGGATTTAGGGCCACCATGTCAATCAAGGGGATTGGTGCTACTCTGTTTACTAAGGTGTCTCCCATGTCACTCAATCCAGTGTGCCAAAAATGGTTCTTCTCTCTCCCCGACAAGGATGTGGCAACGTGGGAAGAAATAACTCATGRGTTCATGACGCGTTACTACAACAACATTTAAGTTTCTACCTCACTAATTAAGGAAATGTGAAACCTTCAAAAAAGGGGATAAAGAAGGGTTCACTACCTACCTTACATGATGCAAGGAAACAATAACCCAAATGATCAATTCTCCTGAAGAAAAAGAGATGGTGAGAATCTTCATCAACAACCTCCAACCTAAGTATCATACCCATCTTTAGTATTTGGGTTTAGAATCATTTCACAAGGTGTATCACATTGGATCGATATTAAGCATGACCTCCTAAAAGAACGGAGAAAGAACAAATCTAATGTCAGCACAATTGAAGCAGCCATGGCTCAACCGCGCCGCTTTAAACGCCAGTCCACTCCGCTCGGAATGTACTACACCTAAGCATTTGACCGCCTTTGTGCTAGAGGCCTGATCACTCCAGTCGGTCCTACAACTGATCCTCCAACTTAGAAAAGGTCTCCAAAATGGGATGGATCGAAGCATTGCAAGTATCACTACGTTAACAGTCACACCACCAAATTATGCAACATAGTTAGGACCATTATACAAAGCATGATTGATGATGGGCGACTCCCTATTCCTCCAGGGGGTAAAAATCCAAGTATCTGAAGCAAGGTAATCACTCGCAGCACCCACAATTCACAATAAAAGATGACATGAGCAAGAGACAATAATTTTCTAGCATAGGTTGAGTCAGTGAGTCCCTCCACCTAGACATTCCATTTTCTTTTACTTTTGTTGAGTCTATGTCATTAGTAATAAGTCGTCTTGTCATTGTCATTTGCCTTCCACCTTAATAAAATTTCTTTTTCTTTTAACTTTCTTATCCTTTCATGTGCTTCAACTTCGATGATGAAATGCTAATCCATACAAGACCTCACAAATAAATTTAAAAATTAAAATAAAAAATTGAATAAGTTGGACATTTCTCGAGAGGCCTTCCTTCATAGCCCCACAAAAATATTCCATTCCCCTCATACACCTTGTCACAAGTACAAATCAAAACAAAATCATGTTGCAACCACTTTGATCCTTCTTATGTTAACCAATACAAAAGGCCGAATTCTTTTCACACCTACATCATCTGATCCTCTAAGGTGCCAAAGTGGCACAAAGAAAAGAAAATCAAAGTTGAAACCCAAAAAAAGAAAAAAGGAGGTGTATTAAAGATTTATCAATGAACTTGAATGAAAGTTAGAGATAGAGCTGTCTAAACCCAGCTTTATTCATTGCAAAGTTCACGAAGCAAAGAAAATGCAAAGATGAACTTACATTGAAACAAGTTCGTCAAAAGCTTCACACCCCACACCCAACCTACATCATGACCAATAAAGTCCTCTCCAAATGAGCATTGTCCAAGCTCGGCTAAATCGTTACCTCACAAGGATTCGTCCTAGGCAAAATGTGGCATCATTAGCACACACAACTTCATGAACTACGATTGGTCTGTATCCACAAGGATACGTAGGAATCATCCTCTCGAGGTTCAACCAAATTAATAAATAAAAAAATAAGAGGTCATTTTCATCATCTTGTTGGATCAATTTTTCTAGAATACTGAAGCGCAACTTCTTAGTTTAGAACTTGACATAGGCTCGAGTTTTAACGGACATCTCTTAGCTAACCACATCATCCCCTCATCTTGTCATTCCTAGTCACATAATTGAGTCTTTTTTGTTTTATAGATCCCTAGTCTTTCTTTCTAAAACCTTTAGGACCCTCTTACTTTTCCTACTACTATTACGTGGTCAGGGTCTTGCTTTTCTAGTCAACAATGCACGCCGATTAATTCCAGTAAGCCATGGGGGGATTTTCTTCAATAGTTTCATGTTTAGGATGACATAAAATCCACTTCTCAAAGTGTAAGGGCTTGCATCGTCAAATATGCCCTTATTCCCTGTTATTTTCCAGAAGGAGCAACAAACTTGAGTTCATGACTTGAGTGGTCACAACCAAAATTCACAAGCAGCAGACATGACACATCAATGGTAACTCTAATAGGATTGGGGGCTTACGTTATCATTAGAGTCTCCATGCATGCAACTAGTTCTACAAGGCATAGTCACARTTCATTGAGGGCCTTACATTGGCACAAAAGTTCTCATTCCAGCAACACGCTCTCTTCCTAAGGGAGCAATTAACTTAAGTTCCTTACTTGAGTTGACACCATCGTTACATGTGAAGCTTTAAGTTTGCGTCCTCACATAAAACATCACGGCTTGTGCTTAACATGATTTGCCTTGAACTTTGCACCTTTGGTCAAGTCATTAGGTTATTACAACAAAGAAGCAATCTTCATACATTTGGAGCACATTCAACTTAAAAAAACCATGGTCCATGTGCACTTTCTACATCACAAACATATTCATCACTATGCTCGACCGATGTCATGAACTTTAACAAGCGACAAACTCAAATTCTTGATTAAGTAAGCACCGTTTTTGGGCATGCTTTGATCAAAACCAGGGGGCTAGTAGCAAAAAGGGAAGACCTTAATGCAACCCATGACATTTTCATGATCACTCATGAAGCACTACACATGGGGAGACCATCGAAGATTGATTAACACACTAAGTTAGAGTCCTTATCGACCTTACAACTACAATAAATATGAATCATCACAACATCATCGAAGGCTCTAGTCACTAAAGCTTCCAACATGATAAGGGTTCGACTACAACATCGTCATAACACAAGTGGCCTTTCATCGTAATTCAGGGGGCTATCATTGCACCAATGATGGCCACACAATGCCTCTTTCCTCATAGCTCACAACGGAAGCTTTTGCCTCAACATGATGGGGGCTCGATCCCAAGACTTTAGACAAGAAGGCTTTATCTTGAATGTATTTTAAAAAATTACATCAACATGTATCGGCTTCCTTGACTAAGTGTTCAATAAAAGTCATTGCATTACACAAAATTWTTGTATTATAGTCATTGCATACATAGTCTAAGTCGAGTTGATTTGTAAGTCCATAGTCAAAGTCAAAAAACAAAAGTCACAAAAAAGTTAAGTCAATGCATCATATCGCACATAAGTTGCATGCATAGAGTTAGTCAAGTCACAAAATCACATAACAAGAATTTGCACTCCATAGTGTGGACGTGCACCAAAGGTCATGGATAAGCACAACAAGAAAATTGGCTTCGGCCGACCACGCTCACCGACCGAAAATCGGTTGGTAAGCGGTGTCGGAATCATAATCGTCGGTAATCCAAAAATTACCGACCGATTATCGGTCGGTAAGGGTTTACCGACCGGATTACCAGACCTATTCACCGACCGGATAACCTCGGCCAAGTTTTGTTGGCAGGAAAAATAAGTGGAGGTGAGTATATTCACCTTTGGGCCATACCTTGCGAACCCGGCGATAATAAAACGGTCGATAATTACTCCATAATTTTTTTTAATTTAAAAATTGCCATTATACGACCGGGTACAAATCGAATCTATGGTGGAATAATACCACTTCCCTATTTTTTTATTTAAAAATTACCATTACCCGGACGCATTTGTCTCATAAGGACACCCGATTATTTTTGTTTTGAAGCTCTGCACACGTTTTTGTGTATCTCGCACTTGATACCTACTTACCGGATCGTCGTATTCACTCCAGAAGTTTTATTTATTGTTGAATATTCTACTCCGTATGTCATCCGATATATTTCGTGTCGGTAAACCCTCGTAATTATTTTTTTTGAAAATTTAAAAATGGCCATACCCGACGATATTCGGTCGTAACCTAAATATTTAAATTAGAATTTGGCCAAAAAAGGTCAGTAGACCAGTCAGTTTAGCATAAATCTGTGGTTCCATTTCAATGCCACAAAGCAATCAAAATGCGAAAGAATATGAAAAATATCTTTACACATTCACAAGATAGTTTCATAACAGAGTAAGGATCAACACTTTCATTCATCTAATCAAAATAAATAATTTTACATCGATTCAACATAAAGATTATGTTGACTTTTAGCAATGAAAATATATGTAGTTGCATAAGCCACCAGCATGAGCGTCTAAATTTGAAAGAGGGAAGCTGGACTAGTTCCGAAAATGCACCTCTGTGTGAGTGAACTGAAGCACAGCATGAAGTAAGGATAATCCATTAGGAGACGGGGAAAAGGCTATGAGAACTCTTAGGAGGCTTATGATAACACTTACACATGAATCAGTGGTCAGAATTAGATACTAAAAGATTACGCGGTAATCTTTTAACTCTCCAAAGACACGGATTCAATCTCACAAGTGGCTGAAATGGACTAGGCATAGACCATTAATCGTAAGACATGTTACTAACATTGAATTAAAAGCATATATTACATAGCTTTGCTTGTAATATGCCAGGCATAAAAATTTAGCGAACAACAACTCAAGTACTTTAATGGCAGAAAGTTGGAAAGCATAGATCTATCGAATAGGTTTTAAGGAAAAAAAACCCAAAAATCAGCTTTATATACAAGAACACAACATATAAGAAGGCTGAATAGAAGATGATACCAGACATTTGAATTGGAAGCGGAGGGTTCACTCTTTCCTGGATATATTCGAAATCTTCGGCTTTGGATTGTGGCGCACTCTCCTAAAGTTCATTGCTGAGGTGCCTTGACAGTAATGCTGCTTCGTACTTGCTGTTATATATGTGTCAGAGATATGCCTCTAGCTTGCTTGAAAAGGCTTTCCCTCATTATCAGTCAATGGTTCTAAGACAGCAAGCTCCGTACCACTATATTTTGTGAGCACAGAATTACGGCAATTCAGCATGGATCTCGCACTCTCAGGTGTCCTAAGCAAACCCATGTTACTCAAATCTAGTAAAACTATAGATACATATAAATCCGAATAGACTGGTTGCGAACTGGCGCAGTACAAGTGTGCACACGACATATGTTCCTTAATCCTCAAAGTGGTTCGTACATGGTTAGTATTTTTCCGATTCGCGCAACCTCACATCATTTCATTCACAAAATGAGCAAATTTAATATTCAACTCATATCTTTAAAAGTCCACTCCATTAGATATGCAGAAGCTTAATATTAGTTGGACATAATTTCTTACTTATGTTGTTCGTCGATAGCTTTGGTGGTAGCCTTAAAGCGAATCCTTAGGTAGTGAAGGGGACAAGGGGAAAAGGGAAGTAGTGCACAACGCCCCTCCCCGATTTGAGCGGCCTTTACTCGGTCATGCAATGCGAGTCCATGCAAAAATACAACGACATAGATAGATTTTCGGTCTTATACCCATATCGCATGAACGCATGCTTATTAGAGAGACGGATGTGATTTTAACATAGAAATAAGATTTATAAATGATGAAGTATATTGTGGTCTATCACTTTGCACTCTATATATAACGGATATTTTAGGTACTAAAAGAAAAATTTGTTTCTATGAATTAATTTTATGTAACGGCCATGTGGACCACAGTATTACATGTGTCGGCATCATTCGATTTAAGGATATCATACAGATTGCAGATGATTTGTAAGCTGACAAGCATTCGACACAGAAATAAAGGTTATCTAATATTGATATTAATTCATGTCAAATAGTTGTTAATCAATTTTACATACCAATTCACAAAGAAAGTCAAATTTCGAACAAGCATGCAAAAGGGTGTTTAAAAATCAACACATTAGCCTAAAACTAACTTTGGACCCTTAAGAACCGTTGTAGCCTTTGAAGAACCCTTAAAGAACCTTTGAAAAAGCCTTTGAAAGAACTTTKATTGAATGTTGAAATTGATGTGTTTAGAGTGAATTTTGAGAGAGTTTTAAGTGTGTTTAGGAGTGTTTTTAGAGAAGGGTAGGAGAGAGTTAAGGAAAGCATGGGCATATGAAAAGTAAATGTGAAATACAAAGGTCGGAGGTGCTTATTTATAGGCAAAGATCACGTGAGGGGTAAAAGGGTTGGGTGTAATTACACCTWAMTTATTTGCCTTTTTTCGCGTGATTTGCTTGCCTTTTTCACTTGACGCGTATGAAATAAAATCGAAATAAAATATTTGGTTGATTTATTTAAGTTCAACTGATTGTTATTTGATCCTTAGTGTATTTGTCTTACTAGGGGATCAATTAACGACTCGGAATATTGCGGAAGCTCCCGAAATACTTTGTTTCGCTCGATTGTGCGTTTTTGCTTAGAAAATTTGTAACTATTTTTTCACAAGTGTAAAAATTATATAAAAATTTTAAGAAAAAAATTCCTTGTAAAATATTGTGCATTATGTTAAAATTTCGTGATTTTTGGAATTGCTTTGATAATTTAATTAATTGTTGAAAATTCCAAAAAAAATGCCAAAAGTGCTTAGAAAATTCAGATCAATTGCGAAAAATTCTAGAAAAATTCTAAAAATAAGTTGAAATTATTTGGAGATTAAAACTCATATTTAAAGATGCTTATTGTAGGAAAATGTGCTCYCTGTCATGAAAACTTGCCTCTTTTAGGGTCTGTTAGAGCCCTAGCTCTCTCGATTCAACTTGTGTGTTGCATGGGTTGTCTTATCATTTMCCATCTTAGGCTAGGGACAAATGTAGGTATCTACACAAAGGGTGAAGCAAGTTGCACGAAAGGGAGCAAGAGCCTCTAAGATGAAGGATCTAGACATAGAACTAGTACGAGATCAGTTCGCTTTGGACAAAAGTAGGAAATAACCTACAACAACCTATCTTGAGGGGGCGAAGCCAAAGAAAATTAGGACTATTATTACTATTCCTAAGGCTTTATATGACTTAAGTGATAGGTTTGTACTATTTGGATTTGTTGTGTCTGAAAGTAGGGTTGAACATAAGTTTTTTATAAGGTTAGGGACGCATTAGTTTTTCAAAAGTGGTCTAGTTTATTTGCAAAAGAATTAGATGTTTTCAGCCCTTTGGTTTAAGAGTTTTCTGAGCACCTATATGCTAAGGATGATGGGTCTCCGTCATCTTCATGCATTAGATCCTCAAGAATCAGACTCTTGCATTACACATTATAGCCACTTGCAAAACCACTTCGATAAGCATCATTGCGCATGAGTTTTATCATCACATCAATCATGCCATATGCATCCGTGCACAAACACCATTACATGCACATTGCAACATTTGGCCCAACAATTCTACCAACCTGCCCACCACAAGGCTAGACCCATCCTTACATGTGCAATTGCCTTCGACAGGCATTCATCGTTATACCGCGATTGTTTGCTACACGACCATACATTCTTGCCCCGAAAAGCCGGAGGTCTACCGCTAGAAGGTTGTCTTGAGCGCAACGAGGCGCCTTCCAAGGAATTCACTATCATCCACTCACACGGGCCTATACGGCATTCATCGCTACTACGCGATTGTTGCTACGATGCAACTTTCCCCGAAAAGCCCAAGGTTCAGCGTAGTGGGAACCTCTCCGAAGTAACGGATGGCGCCTTTTCCCGACGCGGGATCGACATGCGTTACATTACGTCTTCTCCGAAAAGCCTAAGTGTCAGTCCGTAGGAAGGCATTGTACATTCACAACTCTCCCCGAGGAAAAGCCCAAGGTCCAGCCGCGCTAGGGGAACCTTATCCAATTAGGAACGAAGCGGCTTCCGACGAACTTGCATTTACTTCTTTCCCGAAAAGCTCCAAGGTTAGCCGTGGGAAGACACTACATCATCTTCTTGTTCCCGAAAAGCCGGAAGGTCAGCCGTAGGGAAAAGGCAAACCTTGAGGAACACGAAGGCGGCTTCCGAAAGGTATTTCATCACCTCATTTATCTCTGAAAAAGCCAAGGTCAGCCGTTAGGCGAGAAATGCAGCCCCGAGATCCAGGCGCTCTCCTAAGGGCATTAAAACCGCAATGGGGCGGCTTCCTGCCGTTCGCCACCGCGTGGACCATGCTGCTGGCGGTATACAGGTAAAACTAACCTTGTGTTTTGCAGTCGAGCCTCCGACTGGTACCGAGCTCGAAAAAGGGTGACTCAGGGTCGCCAGAACGTCTTTGAGTTGCTTCTCCGGTCGCCGGTCGGGTGCGCCTGCTAGGACCGACAAGCCGAATGCATAATACTTGACTTTCGTCGCGCTTCAGACTCAACAGTGTCAATAAACAAGTGGGGGCTTCTTCACACAAGTCGCTCCTGGTTAGCACACTCTCGGGTTTGGAATTTTCCGTTATCCCGCCACGCAGATAATTCCATATATGCACACTTCGGCGTCTACGATTTTGCGCTAAAAGAAATCCAGCCACAGCATCCTTCGGGTCTATGATTTCTCCCGCTACAAGAAATCAGCACGCAAGCAAAATCTTTCGGGGTGTCTTAGCGATTCTCCCTGACAGAGAATCCAGACGAACCCATTTTCGCGTGGCTTATGATTGTCTCCCGCCCATTACAGAAATCTCAAACGACACACATCTCGGGTCGTTGGGAACATCTGTTCTCCCGCTACAAGAAGGCGTCAGTCACATCTCCGGGTCTTGGAAATTCTTCTCGCGCGCTACAAAGTTCCGTCAGCATTCTGCTCGCTTTTTGCCGAATCTTCTCTCCTGCGTCAAGAAACAGTTCCGCGCACGTCTTCCGTGGTTGGGCAGTTCTTTCCCGCAACAAAAAAAATGCCCAAGGGGCATAACAGCCGCACTGGCGCGCGTTATTCGAGAGGTGTGCTGGTGTGCGTAACAGCGTAAAACTGAACCTTTGTTTTATTGCCATGGACCGGCCGGGAAAAAGGTGTAACTCAGGGGTCGCTGGTAGAACGCACCGTCTTAGTTTGCCTCTCCTGGTCCCGAACTCGATACTTTGACCTTTCGTCTTACGAGGACTATCGTTTCTGTCAAGACTCAGTCAAAGTGGCGCCGCTTCTGTAGGACACCTAGAAAATGTCTCCCCACAATGAGTTGACAATCAATGATATGAAAGAGTATCACCACATGTATCGCAATTTAATTCGAACTCGAGAAATACGGCAATTTGAACTCGTAATGAACTCGAACCCAAGCGTTATGTTGAAGTCGCACTCGAAATTACTGCAGTCACAGATGGTCACAATACAAGGCAAAAATATTTTCTTTCTGGTTTTCTCGATAACTCTCAAAGGTTTTCAAACAAGTTACGGCGGGCTTATTCTCGATGCTTTTCGTTTTTTCATCATTGTTCGTTGCAATTTTTCTTGAATCCTGCCAGTATTTAAATTATTTCTTCAGATTTTTTCTATGATTTTTCTATGAATCTTTGCTAATTGTGGTTTAAAATACGCAGAATACGCAGGAAAAATACTTCATGAATAATTAGATTATTTTAATACTTTGCGGATTGTTCTAGAATCTCCCTAGAAATATACTTTTCTTGCCTGAAAGGAGGCGTCCGTAGAATAATCCAGTAATCTTAGAAAATCGAGGACATATGGGCAAAGAATTATTATCCAATTAAAATATTTCAATTTTTGGAAAAAATATATACGCCAGAAGCCTCGTATATACGCTCCTAGGAGCGTATATACGCAGGGATGCATGAGAGCGTATATTACGCTGCCGTGAAGCTACGTTATATAGCGAGCCTGTTGAGCTATATACGCAGCTCTACCAGCGTTTATATACGCTCAAATCCTCTCCTCCGGCGCCTTATTAAATACCACCTTGCCTGCCGACTTTGAGGGGGACTTCCATTTTACGACTCTAAGCATACCTCAGTCAGATCACATACGTATTTTGCCATTCTCTCTTCATCACAACTACACTCTTTTCACAAACTGTACACAATAAACACGAGTCTTTTGCGTCTTTTCGATTCCGTTTTGACAAGCGAAAACAAGCTTAATTGCTAATTACTCACCTAGTAATTCTCGTTCACTTTCTTTTAACTTGATTAATCACATTATTATGAGTTTTTAATGTATTTCTACACAACTGGTAGAAACTGACTTCGAATCGTCTCATGTAAATATGTAGGATTATTATTTATGCTTTTAATTCGTTTTCGCCTAAGCCTTTATTGATTAATTATCTCGTATCTTGGTCAATACTAACGTTTGTTCTTTGGTCTTAATTAGCAAATTCAATCTAAAGGAACATCCTTTTAGTTTTTACGATTTTATGTATTTGCCATCATAGTGGTCTGGGGAGGCGACAAGTTTGAGAACGAATTACATATATTCATTATATGATCTACTAAACCATTGCTTCCTTCATTGTTTTGTTTTTGCCACACTATTCTATTGCAACTTTATATATTGCGTTAGAACAAGACGAAATTAATGCGATATCACATTAAAAGTCAGATAATCATGGTTAACGAACCGGTTTTTCTAAAAGCCACCATGTTAATAATTTGGACTTAAACAATAAAATCGGCGATCGCTTGTCCATGTAGAAGTCTTCGTTTTTGTACATAATAGAACTTCACTTGAGTAAATCTTTAGGCTAGTGCCGCTAATAAGGTTACGATATTGTAAGTTGGTGGTGCATCCAAATAATCGTGCTTAACATGGAATTACAATGAATGACCGATGTATGACGGCCGTCTACATGCTTGGGCGTGATTTGAGTTTACGTGGATTCAATCCCGTACCATGTCCCGAACCCACGACTGGTTACTTTGATTGGGCACGTTGGGGCCAATTGTTTCGGCCACCAACGTTTCGGCGTCCTCGTGAATAACTCTTTAGCACATGCGGGTACTTGGATGGTTGGTGGGCGACTCCCGCTGTACTCGACAACACACCTCCCAACGCCACTCACGTTGGCCGGGGTTTCCGTGGCTCAGAGCCCACGCAAAAGCCACCTCGATGTCAGTAGCCAAGCCCGCGAGGGCCCCGCTATGACGCCTGACGGGCCGCGGCCCACGTTCCTACAACATAGTCTCCCCCATATGAACTTTCCAATAAGTAAACAATAAGGGTCATGCCATGCCTACATAACCGGTAGTGCAAGTTGGCGTTCTCGACACAGCAGATCATGTGGCCGAAGAATCTTTAGAATGCTAATTTATTTAGATTAATGTTCAATCTTCCTGGTAGTAAATATTTTTAAAACTATTCTACTCAACGCCTGACACTGCATGCAACGCTTTGCTCGTAAGGAAACACAATCTTGCCAGGATAATGGTGTTGTGCAAAATCCTTGATGATGCTCCTTGCAGCTGATTGATGGTGGGTATCTCCATCTTAGCATCTAGCGGACCCAGGAAAACAACCTAGTCTTGATTTGTACTTTTTGGGACATCTCCTGAGGAAATGGTGTTGCCCAACTCTCTTTGAGATACACATTCTAAAGTCCTCTTGGTAGGGAACTTTCAGAACTTTGGTCTATGCCAACTTCCTCTAAACACATTAAATAAGGAATGCCTTTCAACCAAATGCCAAAAATAT